>JANJGN010005239.1:0-25096 GCA_026770705.1 Isurus oxyrinchus
GCCAGTTCTGCCACGTGCTGCTTTTCAGTTCGACAGGAGCTGGGATTGGAAAGTTCTGTGCCATGCTCACTCACCTGGTGTTTGGCTCGCACCTTCGGTTTGAGTTCGCTTTTCCTTGTCCTTTTACAGTAGCTTCTAGCAGATTTGAATATTGCTGTGTGCCTATCCAAGCCATGTCTTCCCTGCGGCATTCCCAGGATTTATAAAAACCCTGTTTTATCCATGCTTCCTGACACCGTCTTTCATATTTAAGGACAGCAGGGCCTCTCAGGGATTCCTCGTTGTAGGTCTCCATTGAACCGATCTCAAGGGGCTTGCTTACAGAGATGGTCTCGTAGCAGAGGTCACGTGACTACGGAAAGCCAGATGGGGGCAGAGTACTGTTGCATGTCAACACCCAAACACAGGGCGTGACAGGGCAGACATGGATAGGGTGTTTACCCCCGGCTGGTGAGCCTGCAGCCAGGGCACACAGTCTCAGGATAAGGGGGAGGCCCTTTAAGATAGAGATGAGGAGGAATTTCTTCACTCGGAGAGTGGTGAATCTTTGGAAGTCTCGACCCCAGAGAGCTGTGGAGGATCAGTCATTGGGTATGTTCAAGACAGAGATTGACAGATTTCTAGGTGCTAAAGACATTAAGAGATATGGGGATAGTTGTTGGGGGGGGGGGGGGGAGAAATGGCATTGTGGGAAAAGATCAGCCATGATCTGATTGAATAGCAGAACACAAAAAGTTAGTACGCAGATGCAGCGTGTGATTAGGAAGCCAAATGGAAAGTTGTCCTTTATTGCGAGGTGGGGATGGAGTATAAAAGTGGGGAAGTCTTGCTACAACTGGACAGGGCGTTGGTGAGGCCGCTCCTGGGGCACTGTGGACAGTTCTGGTCTCCTTACTTAAGGAGGGACAGACTCGCATTGGAAGCCGTTCAGAGAAGGTTCACTCGGCTGATTCCTGGGACGAAGGGGGTTTGTCTGATGGGGAAAGGTTGAGCAGGTTGGGGCCTCTACCCATTGGAGTTTAGAAGAATGAGAGGTGATCTTATTGAAACATGTCCGATTCTGAGGGGAGGGGGTTTGACAGGGTGGATGCTGAGGGGATGTTTCCCCACCTCAAGGGGGGGAATCTAGAATGAGGGGAGGGGGCACAGTTTCAGAATGAGGGGTCTCGTGTTGAAGACGGAGATGAGGAGGAATTTCTTGTCTCAGAGGGTGGTCTCTGTGGAATTCTCTCCCTCAATCCCCCTGAGAGCAGTGGGGGCCGGGTCACTGAATATATTCAAGGCCGAGTGAGACAGATCTCTGATCGACGAGGGGAGTCGAGGGTTATGAGGGGGACGGACAGGGAAGTGGAGTTGTGGAGCAATCGGATCAGACGCGATCGTATCGAATGGGGGAGCAGGATCGAGGGGGCGAATGGCCTCCTCCTGCTCCTAATCCGTACGCCCTGCGTGTGGCCCTGAGGCCGATGTTTATCCCTCAACCAACGTCACCGGAAAGAAACAGAAGGCCTGGGGGTCACTTATCACATTGGCTGTTCCTGGGATCTTCCTGTGCGCAAATTGGCTGCGGGCGTCTCTGACTTGGCGGGGGTCGGGGGGTGGGGGGGGGGGGGGGAGACGCTGTGTTTGTTAGTCCGCCTGGTCTCACAATGTGGAGTCTTGCGTTGAGAACGACTGTGACTGGGGGAGGTGGGGGGGGGGGGGGGGGTGGGTGAGTAACCCCACTCCCCTGCCCACAAGCTGGCCATTCGGCCCCTCTGCTCCGTGCCGGTGTTTCCTGCCCCCCCCACACCAGCCTCCTCCCAACTCCCCCTACTCCATCTCACCCCCCCCATCCCCCGTATCCTTCTATCCCTCTCTCCCCTCGTGTGTTTATCCAGCTCCTTAAACACATCGACACGATTCACCTCCACCCCCCTCCCTGTGGGAGCGAGTTCCACACTCTCCCCGCTCTCTGGGTAAAGACCTTTCTCCTGAATTCCCTCCACCCCAATCGGATTTATTAGGGCCTGTCTTATATTGATGCCCCCCCCCCCCCCCCCCCCCCCCAACTAGTTCTGGTCCACAAGTGGAAACATCTTCTCTACGCCGACCCTATCGAAACCCCCTCCGTCATTTTGAAGAGCTGGATCAGGTCACCCCCTCAGCCTCCTCTTTCCCAGAGTAAAGAGCCCCGGCCGCTTCGATCTCTCCCGATAGTTATAACCTCTCCGATCTGGGATCATCCTCGTCAATCTGTTTCACACATTCCCCAGTGTCTCTGTATCTGTTTTATAATACGGAGACCGGAACTGTGCAGGAGGAGGCCCCATTCAGCCCCTCTCGAGCTTGTTACACAGGAACAGGAGGAGGCGCCATTCAGCCCCTCTCGAGCTTGTTACACAGGAACAGGAGGAGGCCACATTCAGCCCCTCTCGAGCCTGTTACACAGGAACAGGAGGAGGCCATTCAGCCCCTCTCGAGACTGTTACACAGGAACAGGAGGAGGCCATTCAGCCCCTCTCAAGCCTGTTACACAGGAACAGGAGGAGGCCATTCAGCCCCTCTCGAGCCTGTTACACAGGAACAGGAGGAGGCGCCATTCAGCCCCTCTCCAGCCTGTTACACAGGAACAGGAGGAGCCCATACAGCACCTCTCGAGCCTGTTAGACAGGAACAGGAGGAGGCCATTCAGCCCCTCTCAAGACTGTTACACAGGAACAGGAGGAGGCCATTCAGCCCCCTCAAGCCTGTTACACAGGAACAGGAGGAGGCCCAATCAGCCCCTCCTGAGGCCCACAACCCCGGTCTGAAATTAAACCCGAGTCCTATTGGCCCATGACCCCCTGTGTTAACTGACCCCCACTTGCTCCTTATCCAGCAACAACTCCATTTTAAATTTCCCACACTCATTTTCAAAACCCTCCCAGAACTCACCTCACCCCATATCACTGTAACCTCCTCCAGCCCATATAGCCCTCCCTATCTCTGTAACATCCTCCAGCCCCGATACCCTTCCCTATCTCTGTAACCTCCTCCAGCCCCTACACGCCTCCCTATCTCTGTAACCTCCTCCAGCCCCTACATCCCTCCCTATCTCTGTAACCCCCTCCAGACCCTACACCCCTCCCTATCTCTGTAACATCCTCCAGCCCCTACACCCCTCCCTATCTCTGTAACATCCTACAACCCTCCCTATCTCTGAAACCTCCTCCAGCCCCTACAACCCTCCATATCTCTGTAACCTCCTCCAATCCCTACAACCCTCCCAATATTTTTAACCTCCTACAGCCCCTACAACCCTCCCTATCCCTGTAACCTCCTGCAGCCCCTACAACCCTCCCTACCTCTGTAACCTCCTCCAGCCCCTACAACCCTCCCTATCTCTGTAACTTCCTCCAGATCCTACACGCTTCCCTATCTCTGTAACCCCCTCCAGACCCTACACCCCTCCCTATCTCTGTAACCTCCTCCAGCCCATATAGCCCTCCCTATCTCTGTAACATCCTCCAGCCCGGATACCCTTCCCTATCTCTGTAACCTCCACCAGCCCCAACAACCCTCCCTATATCTGTAACCTCCTTCAGCCCCTACAACCCTCCCTATCTCTGTAACCTCCTCCAGCCCCAACAACCATCGCTATCTCTGTAACATCCTCCAGCCCCTAAAACTCACCCTATCTCTGTAATCTCCTCCAGCCTCTACAACCAACCCTATCTCAGTAACCTCCTCCAGCCCCTACACCCCTCCCTATCTCTGTATCCTCCTCCAGCCCCTACAATCCTCCCTATCTTCATAAACTCCTCCACCCCCTACACCCCTCCCTATCTCTGTAACCTCCTCCAGCCCCTACATCCCTCCCTATCTCTGTAACATCCTCCAGCCCCTACAACCCACCCTATCTCTGTAACCTCCTCCAGCCCATACACACCTCCCTATCTCTGTAACCTCCTCCAGCCCCTACATCCCTCCCTATCTCTGTAACTTCCTCCAGCCCCTACAACCCTCCCTATCTCTGTAACCTCCTCCAGCCCCTACAACCCACCCTATCTCTGTAACCTCCTCCAGCCCCTACATCCCTCCCTATCTCTGTAACTTCCTCCAGCCCCTACACCCCTCCCTATCTCTGTAACCTCCTCCAGCCCCTACACCCCTCCCTATCTCTGTCACCTCCTCCAGCCCCTACAACTGCCCTATCTCAGTAACCTCCTCCAGCCCCTACACACGCCCTATCTCAGTAACCTCCTCCAGCACCTACACCCCTCCCTATCTCTGTAACCTCCTCCAGCCCCTACAACCCTCCCTATCTCTGTAACCTCCTCCAGCCCCTACACCCCTCCCTATCTGTGTAACCTCCTCCAGCTCCTACAACCCTCCCTATCTCTGTAACCTCCTCCAGCCCCTACACCCCTCCCTATCTCTGTAACCTCCTCCAGTCCCTACAACTTTCCCTATCTCTGTAACCTCCTCCAGCCCCTACACCCCTCCCTATCTCTGTACCTCCTCCAGCCCCTACACCCTCCCTATCTCTGTAACCTCCTCCAGACCCTACAACCCTCCCTATCACTATAACTTCCTCCAGCCCCTACACCCCTCCCTATCTCTGTAACCTCCTCCAGCCCCTACACCCCTCCCTATTTCTGTAACCTCCTCCAGCCCCAACAACCCTCCCTATCCCTGTAACCTCCTGCAGCCCCTACAACCCTCCCTACCTCTGTAACCTCCTCCAGCCCCTACAACCCTCCCTATCTCTGTAACTTCCTCCAGACCCTACACGCTTCCCTATCTCTGTAACCTCCTCCAGCCCCTACACCCCTCCCTATATCTGTAACCTCCACCAGCCCCAACAACCCTCCCTATATCTGTAACCTCCTTCAGCCCCTACAACCCTCCCTATCTCTGTAACCTCCTCCAGCCCCTACAACCATCCCTATCTCTGTAACATCCTCCAGCCCCTAAAACTCACCCTATCTCTGTAATCTCCTCCAGCCTCTACAACCAACCCCCCCCCCCCCCCCCCCCCCCTATCTCAGTAACCTCTTCCAGCCCCTACACCCCTCCCTATCTCTGTAACCTCCTCCAGTCCCTACAATTTTCCCTATCTCTGTATCCTCCTCCAGCCCCTACAATCCTCCCTATCTTTATAAACTCCTCCACCCCCTACAACCCTCCCTATCTCTGTAACCTCCTCCAGCCCCTACATCACTCCCTATCTCTGTAACATCCTCCAGCCCCTACAACCCACCCTATGTCTGTAACTTCTTCCAGCTCCTACACACCTCCCTATCTCTGTAACCCCCTCCAGCCCCTACAACCCTCCCTATTTCTGTAAACTCCTCCTGCCCACTACACCCCTCCCTATCTCTGTCACCTCCTCCAGCCCCTACACCCGCCCTATCTCAGTAACCTCCTCCAGCCCCTACACCCGCCCTATCTCAGTAACCTCCTCCAGCCCCTACACCCGTCCCTATCTCTGTAACCCACTCCAGCCCCTATAACCCTCGCTATCTCTGTAATCTCCTCCTGCCCATACAAGCCTTCCTATCCCTGTAAGCTCCTTCAGCCTCTACAACCCTCACTATCTCTGTAAACTCAATGCCCTACACCCCTCCCTATCTCTGTAACCTCCTCCAGCCACTACAACCCCCTCCCTATCTCTGTAACCTCAACCAGCCCCCTACAACCCTCGCTATCTCTGTAACCTCCTCCAGCCGCTACAACCCTCCCTATCTCTGTAACCTCCTCCAGCACCTACACCCCTCGCTATCTCTGTAACCTCATACAACCCTCCCTATCTCTGTAACCTCATACAACCCTCCCTATCTCTGTAACCTCATACAGCCCTCCCTATCTCTGTAACCTCATACAACCCTCCCTATCTCTGTAACCTCATACAGCCCTCCCTATCTCTGTAACCTCATACAACCCTCCCTATCTCTGTAACCTCATACAGCCCTCCCTATCTCTGTAACCTCATACAACCCTCCCTATCTCTGTAACCTCATACAGCCCTCCCTATCTCTGTAAACTCCTCCAGCCCCTACAACCCTCCATATCTCTGTAACTTTCTCCAGTCCCTACAACTTTCCCTATCTCTGTAACCTCCTCCAGCCCCTACACCCCTCCCTATCTCTGTAAACTCCTCCAGCCCCTACACCCCTCCCTATCTCTGTAACTTCCTCCAGCCCCTACAACGCTCCCTATCTCTGTAACCTCCTCCAGCCCCTACAACAGTCCCTACCTATGTAACCTCCTCCAGCCCCTACAACTCTCCCTACCTCTGTATCCTCCTCCAGCCTCTATAACCCACCCTATCTCTGTAACTTACTCCAGCCCCTACACTCCTCCCTATCTCTGTAAACTCCTCCAGCCCTTACACCCCTCCCTATCTCTGTAACTTACTCCAGCCCCTACAACCCTCCCTATCTCTGTAAACTCCTCCAGCCTCTACAGCCCTCCCTATCTCTGTAACCTCCTCCAGCCCCTACACCCCTCCCTATCTCTGTAACCTCCTCCAGCCCCTACAACCCTCCCTATCTCTGTACCTCCTCCAGCCCCTATAACCATCCCTATCTCTGGATCCTCTTCCAGCCCCTACAACCCACCCTATCTCTGTAAACTCCTCCACCCCCTACACCCCTCCCTATCTCTGTAACCTCCTCCAGCCCCTACATCCCTCCCTATCTCTGTAACCTCCTCCAGCCCCTACATCCCTCCCTATCTCTGTAACCTCCTCCAGCCCCTACATCTCTCCCTATCTCTGTAACCTCCTCCAGCCCCTACAACCCACCCTATCTCTGTAAACTCCTCCAGTTCCTACACCACTTCCTATCTCTGTAACCCCTCCGGCCCCTACAATCCTCCCTATCTCTGTAAAATCTCCTGCCCCTACAACCCTCACTATCTCTGTAACCTCCTCCAGCCCTACAACCCTCCCTACCTCTGTAACCTCCTCCAGCCCCTACAATCCTCCCTATCTCTGTAAACTCCTCCCGCCCCTACAACCCTCACTATCTCTATAACCTCCTCCAGCCCTACAACCCTCCCTATCTCTGTAACCTCCTCCAGACCCCTACAACCCTCTCCATCTCTGTAACCTCCTCCAGCCCTTACAACCCCCTCCCTATCTCTGTAACCTCCTCCAGCCGCCTACACCCCTCCCTATCTCTGTCACCTCCTCCAGCCCCTACACCCTCCCTATCTCTGTAACCTCCTCCAGCCGCTACAACCCTCCCTATCTCTATAACCTCCTCCAGCCCTACAACCCTCCCTATCTCTGTAACCTCCTCCAGCCCCCTACAACCCTCTCCATCTCTGTAACCTCCTCCAGCCACTGCAACCTCCTCCCTATCTCTGTAACCTCCTCCAGCCCTCTACACCCCTCCCTATCTCTGTCACCTCCTCCAGTCCCTACAACCCACCCTAACTCTGAAACTTCTACCAGCCCCTACACCCCTCCCTATCTCTGTAACCTCCTCCCGCCCCTACAACCCTCCCTATTTCTGTAAACTCCTCCTGCCCCTACAACCCTCCTTATCTCTGTAACCTCCTCCAGCCCTACAACCCTCTCTATCTCTGTAACCTCCTCTATTCCCTACACCCCTCCCTATCTCTGTAACATCCTCCAGCCCCCTACAACCCTCTCTCTCTCTGTAACCTCCTCTATTCCCTGCACCCCTCCCTTTCTCTGTAACCTATTCGTGCCCCTACATCCCTCCCTATCTCTGTAACCTCCTCCAGCCCCCTACAACCCTCGCTATCTCTGTAACCTCCTCCAGCCGCTACAACCCTCCCTATCTCTGTAACCTCCTCCAGCACCTACAACCCTCCCTATCTCTGTAACCTCCTCCAGCCCCCTACAACCCTCCCTATCTCTGTAACCTCCTCCAGCCGCTACAACCTTCCCTATCTCTGTAACCTCCACCAGCACCTACAACCCTCCCTATCTCTGTAACCTCCTCCAGCCCCTACACCCTCCCTATCCCTGTAACCTCCTCCAGCCCCTACACCCCTCCCTATCTCTGTAACCTCCTCCAGCCGCTACAACCCTCCCTATCTCTGTAACCTCCACCAGCACCTACAAACCTCCCTATCTCTGTAACCTCCTCCAGCACCTACACCCCTCCCTATCTCTGTAACCTCCTCCAGCCCCCTACAACCCTCCCTATCTCTGTTACCTCCTCCAGCCGCTACAACCCTCTCCATCTCTGTAACCTCCTCCAGCCTCTACATCCCCCTCCCTATCTCTGTAAACTCCTCCAGCCCCCTACACCCCTCCCTATCTCTGTCACCTCCTCCAGCCCCTACACTCTCCCTATCTCTGTAACCTCCTCCAACCCCTACACCCCTCCCTATCTCTGTAACCTCCTCAAGCCCCTACACCCTCCCTATCTCTGTAACCTCCTCCAGCCCCTGCAACGCTCCCTATCTCTGTACCCTCCTCCAGCCCCTACTCCCCTCCCTATCTCTGTAACCTCCTCCAGGTCCTACAACCCTCCCTATCTCTGTAACCTCCTCCAGCCCCTACACCCCTCCCTTTCTCTGTAACCTCCTCCAGTCCGTACAACTTTCCCTATCTCTGTAACCTCCTCCAGCCCTTCAACCCTCCCTATCTCTGTAACCTCCTCCAGCCCCTACAATCCTCCCTATCTCGTAAACTCCTCCCGCCCCTATAACCCTCACTATCTCTATAACCTCCTCCCGCCCTACTACCCTCCCTATCTCTGTAACCTCCTCCAGCCCCCTACAACCCTTTTCCATCTGTAACCTCCTCCAGCCACTACAACCCCCTCCCTATCTCTGTAACCTCCTCCATCCCCCTACAACCCTCCCTATCTCTGTAACCTCCTCCAGCCGCTACGACTCTCCCTAACTCTGTAACCTCCTTCATCACCTACAACCCTCCCTATCTCTGTAACCTCCTTCAGCCGCTACACCCATCCCTATCTCTTTAACCTCCTCCAGCCGCTACAACCCTCCCTATCTCTGTAACTTCCTCCAGCCCCGACAACCCGCCCTATCTCTGTAACGTCCTCCAGCCCCTACAACCCTCCCTATCTCTGTAACATCATACAACCCTCCCTATGTCTGTATCCTCCTCCAGCCCCTACACCCCTCCCTATCTCTGTAACCTCCTCCAGCCCCTACAACCCTCCATATCTCTGTAACCTCCTCCAGCCCCTACACCCCTCCCTAACTCTGTAACCTCCTCCAGCCCCTACAACCATCCCTATCTCTGTAACATCCTCCAGCCCCTACACTCCTCCCTATCTCTGGTAACCTCCTCCAGCCCCTACACCCCTCCCTATCTCTGTAACCTCCTCCAGCCCCTTCACCCTTCCCTATCTCTGTAACCTCCTCCAGCCCCTACAACAATCCCTATCTCTGTATCCTCCTCCAGCCCCTACATCCCTCCCTATCTCTGTAACATCCTCCAGCCCCTACAACCCACCCTATCTCTGTAACCTCCTCCAGCCCCTACACACCTCCCTATCTCTGTAACCTCCTCCAGCCCCTACATCCCTCCCTATCTCTGTAACCTCCTCCAGCCCCTACAACCCTCCCTATCTCTGTAACCTCCTCCAGCCCCTACAACCCACCCTATCTCTGTAACCTCCTCCAGCCCCTACATCCCTCCCTATCTCTGTAACTTCCTCCAGCCCCTACACCCCTCCCTATCTCTGTAACCTCCTCCAGCCCCTACACCCCTCCCTATCTCTGTCACCTCCTCCAGCCCCTACAACTGCCCTATCTCAGTAACCTCCTCCAGCCCCTACACCCGCCCTATCTCAGTAACCTCCTCCAGCACCTACACCCCTCCCTATCTCTGTAACCTCCTCCAGCCCCTACAACCCTCCCTATCTCTGTAACCTCCTCCAGCCCCTACACCCCTCCCTATCTGTGTAACCTCCTCCAGCCCCTACAACCCTCCCTATCTCTGTAACCTCCTCCAGCCCCTACACCCCTCCCTATCTCTGTAACCTCCTCCAGTCCCTACAACTTTCCCTATCTCTGTAACCTCTTCCAGCCCCTACACCCCTCCCTATCTCTGTAACCTCCTCCAGCCCCTACACCCTCCCTATCTCTGTAACCTCCTCCAGACCCTACAACCCTCCCTATCACTATAACTTCCTCCTGCCCCTACACCCCTCCCTATCTCTGTAACCTCCTCCAGAGCCTACACCCCTCCCTATCTCTGTAACCTCCTCCAGCCCCTACACCCCTCCCTATTTCTGTAACCTCCTCCAGCCCCAACAACCCTCCCTATCCCTGTATCCTCCTGCAGCCCCTACAACCCTCCCTACCTCTGTAACCTCCTCCAGCCCCTACAACCCTCACTATCTCTGTAACTTCCTCCAGACCCTACACGCTTGCCTATCTCTGTAACCTCCTCCAGCCCCTACACCCCTCCCTATATCTGTAACCTCCACCAGCCCCAACAACCCTCCCTATATCTGTAACCTCCTTCAGCCCCTACAACCCTCCCTATCTCTGTAACCTCCTCCAGCCCCTACAACCATCCCTATCTCTGTAACATCCTCCAGCCCCTAAAACTCACCCTATCTCTGTAATCTCCTCCAGCCTCTACAACCAACCCTATCTCAGTAACCTCTTCCAGCCCCTACACCCCTCCCTATCTCTGTAACCTCCTCCAGTCCCTACAATTTTCCCTATCTCTGTATCCTCCTCCAGCCCCTACAATCCTCCCTATCTTTATAAACTCCTCCACCCCCTACAACCCTCCCTATCTCTGTAACCTCCTCCAGCCCCTACATCACTCCCTATCTCTGTAACATCCTCCAGCCCCTACAACCCACCCTATGTCTGTAACTTCTTCCAGCTCCTACACACCTCCCTATCTCTGTAACCCCCTCCAGCCCCTACAACCCTCCCTATTTCTGTAAACTCCTCCTGCCGACTACACCCCTCCCTATCTCTGTCACCTCCTCCAGCCCCTACACCCGCCCTATCTCAGTAACCTCCTCCAGCCCCTACACCCGCCCTATCTCAGTAACCTCCTCCAGCCCCTACACCCGTCCCTATCTCTGTAACCCACTCCAGCCCCTATAATCCTCGCTATCTCTGTAATCTCCTCCTGCCCATACAAGCCTTCCTATCCCTGTAAGCTCCTCCAGCCTCTACAACCCTCACTATCTCTGTAACCTCAATGCCCTACACCCCTCCCTATCTCTGTAACCTCCTCCAGCCACTACAACCCCCCTCCCTATCTCTGTAACCTCATCCAGCCCCCTACAACCCTCGCTATCTCTGTAACCTCCTCCAGCCGCTACGACCCTCCCTATCTCTGTAACCTCCTCCAGCACCTACACCCCTCGCTATCTCTGTAACCTCATACAACCCTCCCTATCTCTGTAACCTCATACAACCCAACCTATCTCTGTAAACTCCTCCAGCCCCTACAACCCTCCATATCTCTGTAACTTTCTCCAGTCCCTACAACTTTCCCTATCTCTGTAACCTCCTCCAGCCCCTACACCCCTCCCTATCTCTGTAAACTCCTCCAGCCCCTACACCCCTCCCTATCTCTGTAACTTCCTCCAGCCCCTACAACGCTCCCTATCTCTGTAACCTCCTCCAGCCCCTACAACAGTCCCTACCTCTGTATCCTCCTCCAGCCTCTATAACCCTCCCTATCTCTGTAACTTACTCCAGCCCCTACACTCCTCCCTAT
Source organism: Isurus oxyrinchus (assembly GCA_026770705.1). NCBI lineage: Eukaryota > Metazoa > Chordata > Chondrichthyes > Lamniformes > Lamnidae > Isurus > Isurus oxyrinchus. Next base: position 11,672 of record JANJGN010005239.1, read on the forward strand.
CTCTGTAAACTCCTCCAGCCCTTACACCCCTCCCTATCTCTGTAACTTACTCCAGCCCCTACAACCTTCCCTATCTCTGTAACCTCCTCCAGCCCCTACAACCCTCCCTATCTCTGTAACCTCCTCCACCCCCTACACCCCTCCCTATCTCTGTAACCTCCTCCAGCCCCTACATCCCTCCCTATCTCTGTAACCTCCTCCAGCCCCTACATCCCTCCCTATCTCTGTAACCTCCTCCAGCCCCTACATCTCTCCCTATCTCTGTAACCTCCTCCAGCCCCTACAACCCACCCTATCTCTGTAAACTCCTCCAGTTCCTACACCACTTCCTATCTCTGTAACCCCTCCGGCCCCTACAATCCTCCCTATCTCTGTAAAATCTCCTACCTCTACAACCCTCACTATCTCTGTAACCTCCTCCAGCCCTACAACCCTCCCTACCTCTGTAACCTCCTCCAGCCCCTACAATCCTCCCTATCTCTGTAAACTCCTCCCGCCCCTACAACCCTCACTATCTCTATAACCTCCTCCAGCCCTACAACCCTCCCTATCTCTGTAACCTCCTCCAGACCCCTACAACCCTCTTCATCTCTGTAACCTCCTCCAGCCCTTACAACCCCCTCCCTATCTCTGTAACCTCCTCCAGCCGCCTACACCCCTCCCTATCTCTGTCACCTCCTCCAGCCCCTACACCCACCCTATCTCTGTAACCTCCTCCAGCCGCTACAACCCTCCCTATCTCTATAACCTCCTCCAGCCCTACAACCCTCCCTATCTCTGTAACCTCCTCCAGCCCCCTACAACCCTCTCCATCTCTGTAACCTCCTCCAGCCACTGCAACCCCCTCCCTATCTCTGTAACCTCCTCCAGCCCTCTACACCCCTCCCTATCTCTGTCACCTCCTCCAGCCCCTACACCCTCCCTATCTCTGTAACCTCCTCCAGCCGCTACAACCCTCCCTATCTCTATAACCTCCTCCAGCCCTACAACCCTCCCTATCTCTGTAACCTCCTCCAGCCCCCTACAACCCTCTCCATCTCTGTAACCTCCTCCAGCCACTGCAACCCCCTCCCTATCTCTGTAACCTCCTCCAGCCCTCTACACCCCTCCCTATCTCTGTCACCTCCTCCAGTCCCTACAACCCACCCTATCTCTGAAACTTCTACCAGCCCCTACACCCCTCCCTATCTCTGTAACCTCCTCCCGCCCCTACAACCCTCCCTATTTCTGTAAACTCCTCCTGCCCCTACAACCCTCCTTATCTCTGTAACCTCCTCCAGCCCTACAACCCTCTCTATCTCTGTAACCTCCTCTATTCCCTACACCCCTCCCTATCTCTGTAACATCCTCCAGCCCCCTACAACCCTCTCTCTGTCTGTAACCTCCTCTATTCCCTGCACTCCTCCCTTTCTCTGTAACCTATTCCTGCCCCTACATCCCTCCCTATCTCTGTAACCTCCTCCAGCCCCCTACAACCCTCGCTATCTCTGTAACCTCCTCCAGCCGCTACAACCCTCCCTATCTCTGTAACCTCCTCCAGCACCTACAACCCTCCCTATCTCTGTAGCCTCCTCCAGCCCCCTACAACCCTCCCTATCTCTGTAACCTCCTCCAGCCGCTACAACCTTCCCTATCTCTGTAACCTCCACCAGCACCTACAACCCTCCCTATCTCTGTAACCTCCTCCAGCCCCTACACCCCTCCCTATCTCTGTAACCTCCTCCAGCCGCTACAACCCTCCCTATCTCTGTAACCTCCACCAGCACCTACAAACCTCCCTATCTCTGTAACCTCCTCCAGCACCTACACCCCTCCCTATCTCTGTAACCTCCTCCAGCCCCCTACAACCCTCCCTATCTCTGTTACCTCCTCCAGCCGCTACAACCCTCTCCATCTCTGTAACCTCCTCCAGCCTCTACATCCCCCTCCCTATCTCTGTAACCTCCTCCAGCCCCCTACACCCCTTCCTATCTCTGTCACCTCCTCCAGCCCCTACACTCTCCCTATCTCTGTAACCTCCACAAGCCCCTACACCCTCCCTATCTCTGTAACCTCCTCCAGCCCCTGCAACGCTCCCTATCTCTGTACCCTCCTCCAGCCCCTACTCCCCTCCCTCTCTCTGTAACCTCCTCCAGGTCCTACAACCCTCCCTATCTCTGTAACCTCCTCCAGCCCCTACACCCCTCCCTTTCTCTGTAACCTCCTCCAGTCCGTACAACTTTCCCTATCTCTGTAACCTCCTCCAGCCCTTCAACCCTCCCTATCTCTGTAACCTCCTCCAGCCCCAACAATCCTCCCTATCTCGTAAACTCCTCCCGCCCCTACAACCCTCACTATCTCTATAACCTCCTCCCGCCCTACTACCCTCCCTATCTCTGTAACCTCCTCCAGCCACTACAACCCCCTCCCTATCTCTGTAACCTCCTCCATCCCCCTACAACCCTCCCTATCTCTGTAACCTCCTCCAGCCGCTACGACTCTCCCTATCTCTGTAACCTCCTTCATCACCTACAACCCTCCCTATCTCTGTAACCTCCTTCAGCCGCTACACCCATCCCTATCTCTTTAACCTCCTCCAGCCGCTACAACCCTCCCTATCTCTGTAACCTCCTCCAGCCCCGACAACCCGCCCTATCTCTGTAACGTCCTCCAGCCCCTACAACCCTCCCTATCTCTGTAACATCATACAACCCTCCCTATGTCTGTATCCTCCTCCAGCCCCTACACCCCTCCCTATCTCTGTAACCTCCTCCAGCCCCTACAACCCTCCATATCTCTGTAACCTCCTCCAGCCCCTACACTCCTCCCTAACTCTGTAACCTCCTCCAGCCCCTACAACCATCCCTATCTCTGTAACATCCTCCAGCCCCTACACTCCTCCCTATCTCTGGTAACCTCCTCCAGCCCCTACACCCGTCCCTATCTCTGTAACCTCCTCCAGACCATTCACCCCTCCCTATCTCTGTAACCTCCTCCAGCCCCTACAACAATCCCTATCTCTGTATCCTCCTCCAGCCCCTACAACCCTCCCTATCTCTGTAAAATCCTCCACCCCCTACAATCCTCCCTATCTCTGTAACCTCCTCCAGCCCTACATCCCTCCCTATCTCTGTAACCTCCTCCAGCCCCTACATCTCTCCTTATCTCTGTAACATCCACCAGTCCCTACACCCCTTCCTACCTCTGTAACTCCCTCCGGCCCCTACAATCCTCCTTGTCTCTGTAAACTCCTCCCGCCCCTACAACCCTCACTATCTCTGTAACCTCCTCCAGCCCTACACCCCTCCCTATCTCTGTAACCTCCTCCAGCCCCTGCAACGCTCCCTATCTCTGTAGCCTCCTCCAGCCCCTACTCCCCTCCCTATCTCTGTAACCTCCTCCAGGTCCTACAACCCTCCCTATCTCTGTAACCTCCTCCAGGCCCTACACCCCTCCCTTTCTCTGTAACCTCCTCCAGTCCGTACAACTTTCCCTATCTCTGTAACCTCCTCCAGCCCTTCAACCCTCCCTATCTCTGTAACCTCCTCCAGCCCCTACAATCCTCCCTATCTCGTAAACTCCTCCCGCCCCTACAACCCTCACTATCTCTATAACCTCCTCCCGCCCTACTACCCTCCCTATCTCTGTAACCTCCTCCAGCCCCCTACAACCATTTTCCATCTGTAACCTCCTCCAGCCACTACAACCCCCTCCCTATCTCTGTAACCTCCTCCATCCCCCTACAACCCTCCCTATCTCTGTAACCTCCTCCAACCGCTACGACTCTCCCTATCTCTGTAACCTCCTTCATCACCTACAACCCTCCCTATCTCTGTAACCTCCTTCAGCCGCTACACCCATCCCTATCTCTTTAACCTCCTCCAGCCGCTACAACCCTCCCTATCTCTGTAACCTCCTCCAGCCCCGACAACCCGCCCTATCTCTGTAACGTCCTCCAGCCCCTACAACCCTCCCTATCTCTGTAAAATCATACAACCCTCCCTATGTCTGTATCCTCCTCCAGCCCCTACACCCCTCCCTATCTCTGTAACCTCCTCCAGCCCCTACAACCCTCCATATCTCTGTAACCTCCTCCAGCCCCTACACCCCTCCCTAACTCTGTAACCTCCTCCAGCCCCTACAACCATCCCTATCTCTGTAACATCCTCCAGCCCCTACACTCCTCCCTATCTCTGGTAACCTCCTCCAGCCCCTACACCCCTCCCTATCTCTGGTAACCTCCTCCAGCCCCTACACCCCTCCCTATCTCTGTAACCTCCTCCAGCCCCTTCACCCCTCCCTATCTCTGTAACCTCCTCCAGCCCCTTACAACAATCCCTATCTCTGTATCCTCCTCCAGCCCCTTCATCCCTCCCTATCTCTGTAACATCCTCCAGCCCCTACAACCCACCCTATCTCTGTAACCTCCTCCAGCCCCTACACACCTCCCTATCTCTGTAACCTCCTCCAGCCCCTACATCCCTCCCTATCTCTGTAACCTCCTCCAGCCCCTACAACCCTCCCATATCTCTGTAACCTCCTCCAGCCCCTACAACCCACCCTATCTCTGTAACCTCCTCCAGCCCCTACATCCCTCCCTATTACTGTAACTTCCTCCAGCCCCTACACCCCTCCCTATCGCAGTCACCTCCTCCAGCCCCTACAACTGCCCTATCTCTGTAACCTCCTCCAGCCCCTACATCCCTCCCTATCTCTGTAACCTCCTCCAGCCCCTACAACCCTCCCATATCTCTGTAACCTCCTCCAGCCCCTACAACCCACCCTATCTCTGTAGCCTCCTCCAGCCCCTACATCCCTCCCTATTACTGTAACCTCCTCCAGCCCCTACACCCCTCCCTATCGCAGTCACCTCCTCCAGCCCCTACAACTGCCCTATCTCAGTAACCTCCTCCAGCCCCTACACCCGCCCTATCTCAGTAACCTCCTCCAGCACCTACACCCCTCCCTATCTCTGTAACCTCCTCCAGCCCCTACAACCCTCCCTATCTCTGTAACCTCCTCCAGCCCCTACACCCCTCCCTATCTGTGTAACCTCCTCCAGCCCCTACAACCCTCCCTATCTCTGTAACCTCCTCCAGCCCCTACACCCCTCCCTATCTCTGTAACCTCCTCCAGTCCCTACAACTTTCCCTATCTCTGTAACCTCCTCCAGCCCCTACACCCCTCCCTATCTCTGTAACCTCCTCCAGCCCCTACACCCTCCCTATCTCTGTAACCTCCTCCTGACCCTACAACCCTCCCTATCACTATAACTTCCTCCAGCCCCTACACCCCTCCCTATCTCTGTAACCTCCTCCAGCCCCTACACCCCTCCCTATCTCTGTAACCTCCTCCAGCCCCTACACCCCTCCCTATTCTGTAACCTCCTCCAGCCCCAACAACCCTCCCTATCCCTGTATCCTCCTGCAGCCCCTACAACCCTCCCTACCTCTGTAACCTCCTCCAGCCCCTACAACCCTCCCTATCTCTGTAACTTCCTCCAGACCCTACACGCTTCCCTATCTCTGTAACCTCCTCCAGCCCCTACACCCCTCCCTATATCTGTAACCTCCACCAGCCCCAACAACCCTCCCTATATCTGTAACCTCCTTCAGCCCCTACAACCAACCCTATCTCAGTAACCTCTTCCAGCCCCTACACCCCTCCCTATCTCTGTAACCTCCTCCAGTCCCTACAATTTTCCCTATCTCTGTATCCTCCTCCAGCCCCTACAATCCTCCCTATCTTTATAAACTCCTCCACCCCCTACAACCCTCCCTATCTCTGTAACCTCCTCCAGCCCCTACATCACTCCCTATCTCTGTAACATCCTCCAGCCCCTACAACCCACCCTATGTCTGTAACTTCTTCCAGCTCCTACACACCTCCCTATCTCTGTAACCCCCTCCAGCCCCTACAACCCTCCCTATTTCTGTCACCTCCTCCAGCCCCTACACCCGCCCTATCTCAGTAACCTCCTCCAGCCCCTACACCCGCCCTATCTCAGTAACCTCCTCCAGCCCCTACACCCGTCCCTATCTCTGTAACCCACTCCAGCCCCTATAATCCTCGCTATCTCTGTAATCTCCTCCTGCCCATACAAGCCTTCCTATCCCTGTAAGCTCCTCCAGCCTCTACAACCCTCACTATCTCTGTAACCTCAATGCCCTACACCCCTCCCTATCTCTGTAACCTCCTCCAGCCACTACAACCCCCTCCCTATCTCTGTAACCTCATCCAGCCCCCTACAACCCTCGCTATCTCTGTAACCTCCTCCAGCCGCTACGACCCTCCCTATCTCTGTAACTTCCTCCAGCACCTACACCCCTCGCTATCTCTGTAACCTCATACAACCCTCCCTATCTCTGTAACCTCATACAACCCAACCTATCTCTGTAACCTCATCCAGCCCCCTACAACCCTCGCTATCTCTGTAACCTCCTCCGGCCCCTACAACCCTCCATATCTCTGTAACTTTCTCCAGTCCCTACACCCCTCCCTATCTCTGTAACCTCCTCCAGCCCCTACACCCCTCCCTATCTCTGTAACCTCCTCCAGCCCCTACAACCCTCCCTATCTCTGTAACCCCCTCCAGCCCCTACACCCCTCCCTATCTCTGTAACCTCCTCCAGCCCCTACACCCCTCCCTATCTCTGTAACCTCCTCCAGCCCCTACACCCCTCCCTATCTCTGTAACTTCCTCCAGCCCCTACAACGCTCCCTATCTCTGTAACCTCCTCCAGCCCCTACAACAGTCCCTACCTATGTAACCTCCTCCAGCCCCTACAACTCTCCCTACCTCTGTATCCTCCTCCAGCCTCTATAACCCTCCCTATCTCTGTAACTTACTCCAGCCCCTAAACTCCTCCCTATCTCTGTAAACTCCTCCAGCCCTTACACCCCTCCCTATCTCTGTAACTTACTCCAGCCCCTACAACCCTCCCTATCTCTGTAACTTACTCCAGCCCCTACAACCTTCCCTATCTCTGTAAACTCCTCCAGCCCCTACAGCCCTCCCTATCTCTGTAACCTCCTCCAGCCCCTACAACCATCCCTATCTCTGGATCCTCTTCCAGCCCCTACAACCCACCCTATCTCTGTAAGCTCCTCCACCCCCTACACCCCTCCCTATCTCTGTAACCTCCTCCAGCCCCTACATCCCTCCCTATCTCTGTAACCTCCTCCAGCCCCTACATCCCTCCCTATCTCTGTAACCTCCTCCAGCCCCTACATCTCTCCCTATCTCTGTAACCTCCTCCAGCCCCTACAACCCACCCTATCTCTGTAAACTCCTCCAGTTCCTACACCACTTCCTATCTCTGTAACCCCCCCGGCCCCTACAATCCTCCCTATCTCTGTAAAATCTCCTGCCTCTACAACCCTCACTATCTCTGTAACCTCCTCCAGCCCTACAACCCTCCCTACCTCTGTAACCTCCTCCAGCCCCTACAATCCTCCCTATCTCTGTAAACTCCTCCCGCCCCTACAACCCTCACTATCTCTATAACCTCCTCCAGCCCTACAACCCTCCCTATCTCTGTAACCTCCTCCAGACCCCTACAACCCTCTCCATCTCTGTAACCTCCTCCAGCCCTTACAACCCCCTCCCTATCTCTGTAACCTCCTCCAGCCGCCTACACCCCTCCCTATCTCTGTCACCTCCTCCAGCCCCTACACCCTCCCTATCTCTGTAACCTCCTCCAGCCCCCTACAACCCTCTCCATCTCTGTAACCTCCTCCAGCCACTGCAACCCCCTCCCTATCTCTATAACCTCCTCCAGCCCTCTACACCCCTCCCTATCTCTGTCACCTCCTCCAGTCCCTACAACCCACCCTATCTCTGAAACTTCTACCAGCCCCTACACCCCTCCCTATCTCTGTAACCTCCTCCCGCCCCTACAACCCTCCCTATTTCTGTAAACTCCTCCTGCCCCTACAACCCTCCTTATCTCTGTAACCTCCTCCAGCCCTACAACCCTCTCTATCTCTGTAACCTCCTCTATTCCCTACACCCCTCCCTATCTCTGTAACATCCTCCAGCCCCCTACAACCCTCTCTCTGTCTGTAACCTCCTCTATTCCCTGCACTCCTCCCTTTCTCTGTAACCTATTCCTGCCCCTACATCCCTCCCTATCTCTGTAACCTCCTCCAGCCCCCTACAACCCTCGCTATCTCTGTAACCTCCTCCAGCCGCTACAACCCTCCCTATCTCTGTAACCTCCTCCAGCACCTACAACCCTCCCTATCTCTGTAACCTCCTCCAGCCCCCTACAACCCTCCCTATCTCTGTAACCTCCTCCAGCCGCTACAACCTTCCCTATCTCTGTAACCTCCACCAGCACCTACAACCCTCCCTATCTCTGTAACCTCCTCCAGCCCCTACACCCTCCCTATCCCTGTAACCTCCTCCAGCCCCTACACCCCTCCCTATCTCTGTAATCTCCTCCAGCCGCTACAACCCTCCCTATCTCTGTAACCTCCACCAGCACCTACAAACCTCCCTATCTCTGTAACCTCCTCCAGCACCTACACCCCTCCCTATCTCTATAACCTCCTCCAGCCCCCTACAACCCTCCCTATCTCTGTTACCTCCTCCAGCCGCTACAACCCTCTCCATCTCTGTAACCTCCTCCAACCTCTACATCCCCCTCCCTATCTCTGTAACCTCCTCCAGCCCCCTACACCCTTTCCTATCTCTGTCACCTCCTCCAGCCCCTACACTCTCCCTATCTCTGTAACCTCCTCCAACCCCTACACCCCTCCCTATCTCTGTAACCTCCTCAAGCCCCTACACCCTCCCTATCTCTGTAACCTCCTCCAGCCCCTGCAACGCTCCCTATCTCTGTACCCTCCTCCAGCCCCTACTCCCCTCCCTCTCTCTGTAACCTCCTCCAGGTCCTACAACCCTCCCTATCTCTGTAACCTCCTCCAGCCCCTACACCCCTCCCTTTCTCTGTAACCTCCTCCAGTCCGTACAACTTTCCCTATCTCTGTAACCTCCTCCAGCCCTTCAACCCTCCCTATCTCTGTAACCTCCTCCAGCCCCAACAATCCTCCCTATCTCGTAAACTCCTCCCGCCCCCTACAACCCTCACTATCTCTATAACCTCCTCCCGCCCTACTACCCTCCCTATCTCTGTAACCTCCTCCAGCCACTACAACCCCCTCCCTATCTCTGTAACCTCCTCCATCCCCCTACAACCCTCCCTATCTCTGTAACCTCCTCCAGCCGCTACGACTCTCCCTATCTCTGTAACCTCCTTCATCACCTACAACCCTCCCTATCTCTGTAACCTCCTTCAAGCCGCTACACCCATCCCTATCTCTTTAAACCTCCTCCAGCCGCTACAACCCTCCCTATCTCTGTAACCTCCTCCAGCCCCGACAACCCGCCCTATCTCTGTAACGTCCTCCAGCCCCTACAACCCTCCCTATCTCTGTAACATCATACAACCCTCCCTATGTCTGTATCCTCCTCCAGCCCCTACACCCCTCCCTATCTCTGTAACCTCCTCCAGCCCCTACAACCCTCCATATCTCTGTAACCTCCTCCAGCCCCTACACTCCTCCCTAACTCTGTAACCTCCTCCAGCCCCTACAACCATCCCTATCTCTGTAACATCCTCCAGCCCCTACACTCCTCCCTATCTCTGGTAACCTCCTCCAGCCCCTACACCCCTCCCTATCTCTGTAACCTCCTCCAGCCCCTTCACCCCTCCCTATCTCTGTAACCTCCTCCAGCCCCTACAACAATCCCTACCTCTGTATCCTCCTCCAGCCCCTACAACCCTCCCTATCTCTGTCAAATCCTCCACCCCCTACACTCCTCCCTATCTCTGTAACCTCCTCCAGCCCTACATCCCTCCCTATCTCTGTAACCTCCTCCAGCCCCTACATCTCTCCTTATCTCTGTAACATCCTCCAGCCCCTACACCCCTTCCTACCTCTGTAACTCCCTCCGGCCCCTACAATCCTCCTTGTCTCTGTAAACTCCTCCCGCCCCCTACAACCCTCACTATCTCTGTAACCTCCTCCAGCCCTACACCCCTCCCTATCTCTGTAACCTCCTCCAGCCCCTACAATCCTCCCTATCTCTGTAAACTCCTCCCGCCCCTACAACCCTCACTATCTCTATAACCACCTCCAGCCTTACACCCCTCCCTATCTCTGTCACCTCCTCCAGCCCCCTACTCCCTCCCTATCTCTGTAACCTCTTCCAGCCCCTATACCCCTCCCTATCTCTGTAACCTCCTCCAGCCGCTACAACCCTCCCTATCTCTGTAATCTCCTCCAGCCCCGAAAACCCGCCCTATCTCTGTAACGTCCTCCAGCCCCTACACCCCTCCCTATCTCTGTAACTTCCTCCAGCCCCTACAACGCTCCCTATCTCTGTAACATCCTCCAGCCCCAACACCCCTCCCTATCCCTGTAACCTCCTCCAGCCCCTACAACCCTCCCTATCTCTGTAACCTCCTCCAGCCCCTACACCCCTCCCTACCTCTGTAACCTCCTCCAGCCCCTACAACCCTCCTACCTCTGTAACCTCCTCCAGCCCCTATAACCCTGCCTATCTCTGTAACCTCCTCCAGCCCCTACAACCATCCCTATCTCTGTAAACCTCCTCCAGCCTCTACAAACCCTCCCTATCTCTGTAACCTCCTCCAGTCCCTACAACCCTCCCTATCTCTGTAACCTCCTCCAGCCCCTACACTCCTCCCTATCTCTGTAACCTCCTCCAGCCCCTACACCCCTCCCTATCTCTGTAACCTCCTCCAGCCCCTTCACCCCTCCCTATCTCTGTAACCTCCTCCAGCCCCTACAACAATCCGTATCTCTGTATCCTCCTCCAGCCCCTACACCCCTCCCTATCTCTGTAAATTCCTCCACCCACTCCACCCCTCCCTATCTCTATTACCTCCCTCCAGCCCCTACATCCCTCCCTATCTCTGTAACCTCCTCCAGCCCCTACATCTCTCCTTATCTCTGTAACATCCTCCAGCCCCTACACCCCTTCCTATCTCTGTAACCCCCTCCGGCCCCTACAATCCTCCTTGTCTCTATAACCTCCTCCAGCCTTACAACCCTCCCTATCTCTGTAACCTCCTCCAGCTCCCTACAACCCCTCCCTATCTCTGTCACCTCCTCCAGCCCCTACACCCTCCCTATCTCTGTAACATCTTCCAGCCCCTATACCCCTCCCCTATCTCTGTAACCTCCTCCAGCCCCTACACCCTCGCTATCTCTGTACCTCCTCCTGCCCCTACAACGCTCCCTACCTCTGTAACCTCCTCCAGCCCCTACTCCCCTCCCTATCTCTGTAATCTCCTCCAGCACCTACACCCCTCCCTATTCCTGTAACCTCCTCCAGCCCCTACAACCCTCCCTATCTCTGTAACCTCCTCCAGCCCCTACACCCTCCCTATCTCTGTAACCTCCACCAGCCCCTTCACCCCTCCCTATCTCTGTAACCTCCTCCAGCCCCTACATCCCTCCCTATCTCTGTAACCTCCTCCAGCCACCTACAACCCTCTCCATCTCTGTAACCTCCTCCAGCCCCTACACCCCTCCCTATCTCTGTAACCTCCTCCAGCCCCTACAAACCGTCCATATCTCTGTAACCTCCTCCAGCCCCTACACACCCCTCCCTATCTCTGTAACCTCCTCCAGCCGTTTCACCCCTCCCTATCTCTGTAACCTCCTCCAGCCCCTAAACAATCCCTATCTCTGTATCCTCCTCCAGCCCCTACAACCCTCCCTATCTCTGTAAAATCCTCCACCCCCTACACCCCTCCCTACCTCTGTAACCTCCTCCAGCCCCTACATCCCTCCCTATCTCTGTAACCTCCTCCAGCCCCTACATCTCTCCTTATCTCTGTAACATCCTCCAGCCCCTACACCCCTTCCTATCTCTGTAACCCCCCTCCGGCCCCTACAATCCTGCTTGTCTCTGTAAACTCCTCCCGCCCCTACAACCCTCGCTATCTCTGTAACCTCCTCCAGCCCTACACCCCTCCCTATCTCTGTCACCTCCTCCAGCCCCTACACCCTCCCTATCTCTGTAACATCTTCCAGCCCCTATACCCCTCCCTATCTCTGTAACCTCCTCCAGCCCCTACACCCTCGCTATCTCTGTACCTCCTCCTGCCCCTACAACGCTCCCTACCTCTGTAACCTCCTCCAGCCCCTACTCCCCTCCCTATCTCTGTAATCTCCTCCAGCACCTACACCCCTCCCTATTCCTGTAACCTCCTCCAGCCCCTACAACCCTCCCTATCTCTGTAACCTCCTCCAGCCCCTACACCCTCCCTATCTCTGTAACCTCCACCAGCCCCTTCACCCCTCCCTATCTCTGTAACCTCCTCCAGCCCCTACATCCCTCCCTATCTCTGTAACCTCCTCCAGCCACCTACAACCCTCTCCATCTCTGTAACCTCCTCCAGCCCCTACACCCCCTCCCTATCTCTGTAACCTCCTCCAGCCCCTACAACCGTCCATATCTCTGTAACCTCCTCCAGCCCCCTACACCCCTCCCTATCTCTGTAACCTCCTCCAGCCGTTTCACCCCTCCCTATCTCTGTAACCCTCCTCCAGCCCCTAAACAATCCCTATCTCTGTATCCTCCTCCAGCCCCTACAACCCTCCCTATCTCTGTAAAATCCTCCACCCCCTACACCCCTCCCTACCTCTGTAACCTCCTCCAGCCCCTACATCCCTCCCTATCTCTGTAACCTCCTCCAGCCCCTACATCTCTCCTTATCTCTGTAACATCCTCCAGCCCCTACACCCCTTCCTATCTCTGTAACCCCCTCCGGCCCCTACAATCCTGCTTGTCTCTGTATACTCCTCCCGCCCCTACAACCCTCGCTATCTCTGTAACCTCCTCCAGCCCTACACCCCTCCCTATCTCTGTCACCTCCTCCAGCCCCCTACACCCCTCCCTATCTCTGTCACCTCCTCCAGCCCCTACATCCTCCCTATCTCTGTAACCTCTTCCAGCCCCTATACCCCTCCCTATCTCTGTAACCTCCTCCAGCCCCCTACACCCTCGCTATCTCTGTACCTCCTCCTGCCCCTACAAACGCTCCCTGCCTCTGTAACCTCCTCCAGCCCCTACTCCCCTCCCTATCTCTGTAACCTCCTCCAGCCCCTACACCCCTCCCTATCCCTGTAACCTCCTCCAGCCCGTACAACCCTCCCTATCTCTGTAACCTCCTCCAGCCCCTACACCCTCCCTATCTCTGTAACCTCCTCCAGCCCCTACTCCCCTCCCTATCTCTGTAACCTCCTCGAGCCCCTACACCCCCTCCCTATCCCTGTAACCTCCTCCAGCCCGTACAAACCCTCCCTATCTCTGTAACCTCCTCCAGCCCCTACACCCTCCCTATCTCTGTAACCTCCTCCAGCCCCTACAACCCTCCCTATCTCTGTCACCTCCTCCAGCCCCTA
>JANJGN010005240.1:0-25083 GCA_026770705.1 Isurus oxyrinchus
AACAGAGGCAAAGAGATGCAAACAGAGGCAAACAGAGGCAAAGAGAGGCTAACAGAGGCAAACAGACTTAAACAGAGGCAAACAGAGGCAAACTGAGGCAAACAGACGTAAACAGAGGCAAACAGAGTGAAACAGATGCAAGAAGAGGAAAACAGAGGCAAACAGAGTGCAACAGAGGCAAGAAGACTTAAACGGAAGCAAACAGAGTGAAACAGATGCAAACAGTCTTAAACAGAGTTAAACAGAGTTAAACAGAGTTAAACAGAGTTAAACAGAGGCAAACAGAGTGAAACAGAGGCATATAGAGTGAAACAGAGCTAAACAGATTTTTGCAGAGGCAAACAGACTTAAACAGAGGCAAACAGACTTAAACAGAGGCAAACACACTTAAACAGAGGCAAACAGACTTAAACAGAGGCAAACAGAGGCAAACAGAGGCAAACAGGATTAAACAGAGGCAAACATAGTGTAACAGAGGCAATCAGAGTGAAACAGAGGCAAACAGAGAGAAACAGCGGCAAACAGAGTGAAACAGAGGCAAACAGACTCAAACAGAGGCAAACAGACTTAAACAGAGGCAAACAGAGTGAAACAGAGGCAAACAGAGTGAAACAGAGGCAAACAGAGTGAAACAGAGGCAAACAGACTCAAACAGAGGCAAACAGACTCAAACAGAGGCAAACAGACTTAAACAGAGGCAAACAGAGTGAAACAGAGGCAAACAGAGTGAAACAGAGGGAAACAGACTCAAACAGAGGCAAACAGACTCAAACAGAGGCAAACAGACTCAAACAGAGGCAAACAGTCTTACGCAGAGGCAAACAGACATAAACAGAGGCAAACAGACTTAAACAGAGGCAAACAGACTTAAACAGAGGCAAACAGACTTTAACAGAGGCAAACAGAGGCAAACAGAGGCAAACAGAGGCAAACAGACTTAAACAGAGGCAAACAGAGGCAAAAAGATTGAAGCAGAGCCAAACAGAGTGAAACAGAGTGAAACAGAGGCAAACAGAGTGAAACAGAGGCCAACATTATTAAACAGTGGCAAACAGAGTGGAACAGAGGCAAACAGACTTAAACAGAGGCAAACAGACTTAAACAGAGGCAAACAGACTTAAACAGAGTCAAACAGAGGCAAACAGAGGCAAACAGAGTGAAACAGGATTAAACAGAGGCAAACAGAGTGAAACAGAGTTAAACAGAGGCAGACAGACTGAAACAGAGGCAAATAGACTTAAACAGAGGCAAACAGACTTAAACAGAGGCAAACAGACTTAAACAGAGGCAAACAGAATTAAACAGAGGCAAACAGACTTAAACAGAGGCAAACAGAGGCAAACAGAGGCAAACAGACTTAAACAGAGGCAAACAGAGTGAAACAGATGCAAGAAGAGGAAAAGAGAGTGAAACAGAGTGCAACAGATGCAAGAAGACTTAAACAGAAGCAAACAGAGTGAAACAGAGGCAAACAGTCTTAAACACAGTTAAACAGAGTTAAACAGAGTTAAACAGAGTTAAACAGAGGCAAACAGAGTGAAACAGAGGCATATAGAGTGAAACAGAGGAAAACAGAATTTAGCAGAGGCAAACAGACTTAAACAGAGGCAAACAGAGTGAACAGAGGCAAACAGAGTGAAACAGAGGCAAACAGACTTAAACAGGGGCAAACAGAGTGAAACTGAGGCAAACAGACTTAAACAGAGTCGAACAGACTTAAACAGAGGCAAACAGAATTAAACAGAGGCAAACAGACTTAAACAGAGGCAAACAGAGGCAAACAGAGGCAAACAGGATTAAACAGAGGCAAACAGAGTGAAACAGAGGCAAACAGAGTGAAACAGAGGCAAACAGACTTCAACAAGGCAAACAGAGTGAAACAGAGTTAAACAGAGTGAAACAGACAGAAACAGAGTGAAACAGAGGCAAACAGACTTAAACAAGGCAAACAGACTTAAACAGAGGCAAACAGAGTGAAACAGAGAGAAACAGATTGAAACAGAGGCAAACAGACTTAAACAGAGGCAAACAGATTGAAACAGAGGCAAACAGAGTGAAACAGAGGCAAACAGACTTAAAAAGAGGCAAACAGAGGCAAACAGAGTGAAACAGAGGCAAACAGAGTGAAACAGAGGCAAACAGACTTAAACAGAGGCAAACAGACTTAAACAGAGGCAAACAGAGTGAAGCAGATACAAACAGAGTGAAACAGAGGCAAACAGAGTGAAACAGAGGCAAACAGACTGAAACAGAGGCAAACAGACTTAAACAGAGGCAAACAGAGTGAAACAGAGGCAAACAGAGTGAAACAGAGGCAAACAGTCTTAGGCAGAGGCAAACAGACTTAAACAGAGCCAAACAGACTAAAACAGACGCAAACAGACTTAAACAGAGGCAAGCAGATGCAAAAATAGCGAAACAGAGGCAAACTGAGTGAAACAGAGGCAAACAGAGTGAAACAGAGGCAGACAGACTGAAACAGATGCAAGCAGACTTAAACAGAGGCAAACAGACTTAAACAGAAGCAAACAGAGTGAAACAGAAGCAAACAGAGTGAAACAGACGCAAACAGACTGAAACAGAGGCAAACACACTTCAACATAGGCAAACAGACTTAAACAGTGGCAAACAGATTTAAACAGATGCAAACAGAATACACAGAGGCAAACAGATTTTAACAGAGGCAAACAGAGGCAAACAGAGGCAAACCGAGGCAAACAGAGGCTAACAGAGGCAAGCAGAATTAAACAGAGGCAAACAGAGGCAAACAGAGTCTATCAGAGGCAAACAGACTTAAACAGAGGCAAACAGAGGCAAACAGAGTCAAACAGACTTAAACAGAGGCAAACAGAGTGAAACAGATGCAAGAAGAGGAAAACAGAGGCAAACAGAGTGAAACAGAGGCAAACAGAGTGAAACAGAGGGCAAACAGAATTAAACAGTGGCAAACAGGATTAAACAGAGTGAAACAGAGTGAAACAGAGACAAACAGACTGAAACAGATGCAAACAGAGTGAAACAGAGGCAAACAAACTGAAACAGAGGCAAACAGACTTAAACAGAGGCAAACAGACTTAAACAGAGGCAAACAGACTTCAACAGAGGCAAACAGATTGAAACAGAGGCAAACAGAGTGAAACAGAGGCAAACAGACTTAAAAAGAGGCAAACAGAGGCAAGAAGAGGCAAACAGAGGCAAACAGAGGAAAACGGAGGCAAACAGGTTTAAACAGAGGCAAACAGAGGCAAACAGAGGCAAACAGACTGAAACAGAGGCAAACAGACTTAAACAGAGGCAAACAGACTTCAACAGAGGCAAACAGATTGAAACAGAGGCAAACAGAGGCAAACAGAGGCAAACAGGATTAAACACAGGCAAACAGAGTGAAACAGAGGCAAACAGAGTGAAACAGAGGCAAACAGACTTAAACAAGGCAAACAGACTTAAACAGAGGCAAACAGAGTGAAACAGACAGAAACAGATTGAAACAGAGGCAAACAGACTTAAACAAGGCAAACAGACTTAAACAGAGGCAAACAGAGTGAAACAGAGAGAAACAGTGTGAAACAGAGGCAAACAGACTTAAACAGAGGCAAACAGATTGAAACAGAGGCAAACAGAGTGAAACAGAGGCAAACAGACTTAAAAAGAGGCAAACAGAGGCAAACAGAGGCAAACAGAGTGAAACAGAGGCAAACAGAGTGAAACAGAGGCAAACAGACTTTTGCAGAGGCAAACAGACTTAAACAGAGGCAAACAGAGTGAAGCAGATACAAACAGAGTGAAACAGAGGCAAACAGAGTGAAACAGAGGCAAACAGACTGAAACAGAGGCAAACAGACTTAAACAGAGGCAAACAGAATTAAACAGAGGCAAACAGAGTGAAACAGAGGCAAACAGAATGAAACAGAGGCATACAGATTGAAACAGAACCAAACAGACTCAAACAGAGGCAAACAGACTTAAACAGAGGCAAACAGAGTGAAGCAGATACAAACAGAGTGAAACAGAGGCAAACAGAGTGAAACAGAGGCAAACAGACTGAAACAGAGGCAAACAGACTGAAACAGAGGCAAACAGACTTAAGCAGATGCAAACTGAGTGAAACAGAGGCAAACAGAGTGAAACAGAGGCAAACAGACTGAAACAGAGGCAAGCAGACTTAAACAGAGGCAAACAGACTTAAACAGAGGCAAACAGAGTGAAACAGAAGCAAACAGAGTGAAACAGACGCAAACAGACTGAAACAGAGGCAAACACACTTCAACAGTGGCAAACAGACTTAAACAGAGGCAAACAGAATAAACAGAGGCAAACAGATTTAAACAGAGGCAAACAGAGGCAAACAGAGGCAAACCGAGGCAAACAGAGGCTAACAGAGGCAAGCAGACTTAAACAGAGGCAAACAGAGGCAAACAGAGGCTATCAGAGGCAAACAGACATAAACAGAGGCAAACAGAGGCAAACAGAGTCAAACAGACTTAAACAGAGGCAAACAGAGTGAAACAGATGCAAGAAGAGGAAAACAGAGGCAAACAGAGTGAAACAGAGGCAAACAGAGTGAAACAGAGGCAAACAGAATTAAACAGCAGCAAACAGGATTAAACAGAGTCAAACAGAGTGAAACAGAGACAAACAGACTGAAACAGATGCAAACAGAGTGAAACAGAGGCAAACAGACTGAAACAGAGGCAAACAGACTCAAACAGAGGCAAACAGACTTAAACAGAGGCAAGCAGATGCAAAAAGAGCGAAACAGAGGCAAACTGAGTGAAACAGAGGCAAACAGAGTGAAACAGAGGCAAACAGACTGAAACAGATGCAAGCAGACTTAAACAGAGGCAGCAGACTTAAACAGAGGCAAACAGAGTGAAACAGAAGCAAACAGAGTGAAACAGACGCAAACAGACTGAAACAGATGCAAACACACTTCAACAGAGGCAAACAGACTTAAACAGTGGCAAACAGACTTAAACAGAGGCAAACAGAATAAACAGAGGCAAACAGATTAAAACAGAGGCAAACAGAGGCAAACAGAGGCAAACCGAGGCAAACAGAAGCTAACAGAGGCAAACAGACTTAAACAGAGGCAAACAGAAGCAAACAGAGGCTATCAGAGACAAACAAACTTAAACAGAGGCAAACAGAGGCAAACAGAGTCAAACAGACTTAAACAGAGGCAAACAGACTTAAACAGATGCAAGAAGTGGAAAACAGAGGCAAACAGAGTGAAACAGAGGCAAACAGAGTGAAACAGAGGCAAACAGAATTAAACAGCGGCAAACAGGATTAAACAGAGTCAAACAGAGTGAAACAGAGACAAACAGACTGAAACAGATGCAAACAGAGTGAAACAGAGGCAAACAGACTGAAACAGAGGCAAACAGACTTAAACAGAGGCAAACAGACTTAAACAGCGGCCAACAGATTGAAACAGAGGCAAACAGAGTGAAACAAGGGCAAACAGATATAAAAAGAGGCAAACAGAGGCAAGAAGAGGCACACAGAGGCAAACAGAGGAAAACGGAGGCAAACAGGTTTAAACAGAGGCAAACAGAGGCAAACAGAGGCAAACAGACTGAAACAGAGGCAAACAGACTTAAACAGAGGCAAACAGACTTCAACAGAGGCAAACAGATTGAAACAGAGGCAAACAGAGTGAAAGAGAGGCAAACAGACTTAAAAAGAGGCAAACAGACTTAAACAGAGGCAAACAGACTTAAACAGAGTTAAACTGAGGCATAAAGACTGAATGAGAGGCAAAAAGAGTGAAACAGAGTCAAACAGAATTAAACAGTGGCAAATAGAGTGAAACAGATGCAAGCAGACTTATGCAGGGGCAAACAGAGTGACACAGAGGCAAACAGACTTAACCAGAGGCAAACAGACTTAAACAGAGGCAAACAGACTTAAACAGAGGCAGACAGACTTAAACAGAGGCAAACAGACTTAAACAGAGGCAAACAGATGCAAACAGAGGCAAACAGAGACAAACAGGATTAAACAGAGGCAAACAGAGTGAGACAGAGGCAAACAGAGTGAAACAGAGGCAAACAGACTTAAACAGAGGCAAACAGAGTGAAACACAGGCAAACAGACTGAACAGAGTCAAACAGAATTAAACAGAGGCAAACAGACTTAAACAGAGGCAAACAGAGGAAAGCAGAGGCAAACAGACTGAAACAGAGGCAAACAGAGTGAAACAGAGCCAAATAGACTCAAAAAGAGGCAAACAGACTTAAACAGAGGCAAACAGAGGCAAAAAGAGCGAAACAGTGGCAAAGAGAGTGAAACAGAGGCAAGCAGAGTGAAACAGAGGCAAACAGACTGAAACAGAGGCAAACAGACTTAAACAGAGGCAAACAGACTTAAACAGAGGCAAACAGAGTGAAACAGAGGCAAACAGAGTGAAACATAGGTTAACAGAGTGAAACAGAGGCAAACAGACTTAAGCAGTGGCAAACAGACTTAAACAGAGGCAAACAGAATTAAACAGAGGCAAACAGACTTAAACAGAGGCAAAAAGAGGCAAACAGAGGCAAACAGAGGCAAACAGAGGCTAACGGAGGCAAACAGACTTAAACAGAGGCAAACAGATGCAAACAGAGGCAAACAGAGGCAAACAGAGGCTAACAGAGGCAAACAGACTTAAACAGAGGCAAACGGGGCAAACAGAGGCAAACAGACGTAAACAGAGGCAAACAGAGGCAAACAGATGCAAGAAGAGGAAAACAGAGGCAAACAGAGTGAAACAGAGGCATATAGAGTGAAACAGAGGTAAACAGACTTTTGCAAAGGCAAACAGACTTAAACAGATGCAAACAGAGTGAACAGAGGCAAAAAGATTGAAACAGAGTCAAACAGACTTAAACAGAGGCAAACAGACTTAAACAGAGGCAAACACACTTAAACAGAGGCAAACAGACTTAAACAGAGGCAAACAGAGGCAAACAGAGGCAAACAGGATTAAACAGAGGCAAACATAGTGTAACAGAGGCAATCAGAGTGAAACAGAGGCAAACAGAGAGAAACAGAGGCAAACAGAGTGAAACAGAGGCAAACAGACTCAAACAGAGGCAAACAGACTTAAACAGAGGCAAACAGAGTGAAACAGAGGCAAACAGAGTGAAACAGAGGCAAACAGAGTGAAACAGAGGCAAACAGACTCAAACAGAGGCAAACAGACTTAAACAGAGGCAAACAGAGGCAAAAAGAGCGAAGCAGAGGCAAACAGAGTGAAACAGAGGCAAACAGAGTGAAACAGAGGCAAACAGTCTTAAGCAGAGTCAAACAGACATAAACAGAGGCAAACAGACTTAAACAGAGGCAAACAGACTTAAACAGGGGCAAACAGACTTTAACAGAGGCAAACAGAGGCAAACAGAGGCAAACAGAGGCAAACAGACTTAAACAGAGGCAACAGAGGCAAAAAGATTGAAGCAGAGCCAAACAGAGGGAAACAGAGTGAAACAGAGGCAAACAGAGTGAAACAGAGGCCAACATTATTAAACAGTGGCAAACAGAGTGGAACAGAGGCAAACAGACTTAAACAGAGTCAAACAGAGGCAAACAGAGTGAAACAGGATTAAACAGAGGCAAACAGAGTGAAACGGAGCCAAAGAGGGTGAAACAGAGGCAAACAGACTTCAACTGAGGCAAACAGACTTAAACAGTGGCAAACAGAGTGAAACAGAAGCAAACAGAGTGAAACAGAGGCAAACAGAGTGAAACAGAGCCAAAAAGACTCAAACAGAGGCAAACAGACTTAAACAGAGGCAAAAAGAGGCAAACAGAAGCAAACAGAGGCAAACAGAGGCTAACGGAGGCAAAGAGACTTAAACAGAGGCAAACAGATGCAAACAGAGGCAAACAGAGGCAAAGAGAGGCTAACAGAGGCAAACAGACTTAAACAGAGGCAAACAGAGGCAAACTGAGGCAAACAGACGTAAACAGAGGCAAACAGAGTGAAACAGATGCAAGAAGAGGAAAACAGAGGCAAACAGAGTGCAACAGAGGCAAGAAGACTTAAACAGAAGCAAACAGAGTGAAACAGAGGCAAACAGTCTTAAACAGAGTTAAACAGAGTTAAACAGAGTTAAACAGAGTTAAACAGAGGCAAACAGAGTGAAACAGAGGCATATAGAGTGAAACAGAGCTAAACAGATTTTTGCAGAGGCAAACAGACTTAAACAGAGGCAAACAGACTTAAACAGAGGCAAACACACTTAAACAGAGGCAAACAGACTTAAACAGAGGCAAACAGAGGCAAACAGAGGCAAACAGAGGCAAACAGGATTAAACAGAGGCAAACATAGTGTAACAGAGGCAATCAGAGTGAAACAGAGGCAAACAGAGAGAAACAGCGGCAAACAGAGTGAAACAGAGGCAAACAGACTCAAACAGAGGCAAACAGACTTAAACAGAGGCAAACAGAGTGAAACAGAGGCAAACAGAGTGAAACAGAGGCAAACAGAGTGAAACAGAGGCAAACAGACTCAAACAGAGGCAAACAGACTCAAACAGAGGCAAACAGACTTAAACAGAGGCAAACAGAGTGAAACAGAGGCAAACAGAGTGAAACAGAGGCAAACAGTCTTAAGCAGAGGCAAACAGACATAAACAGAGGCAAACAGACTTAAACAGAGGCAAACAGACTTAAACAGAGGCAAACAGACTTTAACATAGGCAAACAGAGGCAAACAGAGGCAAACAGAGGCAAACAGACTTAAACAGAGGCAAACAGAGGCAAAAAGATTGAAGCAGAGCCAAACAGAGTGAAACAGAGTGAAACAGAGGCAAACAGAGTGAAACAGAGGCCAACATTATTAAACAGTGGCAAACAGAGTGGAACAGAGGCAAACAGACTTAAACAGAGGCAACAGACTTAAACAGAGGCAAACAGACTTAAACAGAGTCAAACAGAGGCAAACAGAGGCAAACAGAGTGAAACAGGATTAAACAGAGGCAAACAGAGTGAAACAGAGTTAAACAGAGGCAGACAGACTGAAACAGAGGCAAATAGACTTAAACAGAGGCAAACAGACTTAAACAGAGGCAAACAGACTTAAACAGAGGCAAACAGAATTAAACAGAGGCAAACAGACTTAAACAGAGGCAAACAGAGGCAAACAGAGGCAAACAGACTTAAACAGAGGCAAACAGAGTGAAACAGAGGCAAGAAGAGGAAAACAGAGGCAAACAGAGTGGAACAGAGGCAAGAAGACTTAAACAGAAGCAAACAGAGTGAAACAGAGGCAAACAGTCTAAAACAGAGTTAAACAGAGTTAAACAGAGGCAAACAGAGTGAAACAGAGGCATATAGAGTGAAACAGGTAAACAGACTTTAGCAGAGGCAAACAGAGTGAAACAGAGGCAAACAGATGAACAGAGGCAAACAGAGGGAAACAGAGTCAAACAGACTTAAACAGAGGCAAACAGACTTAATCAGAGGCAAACACACTTAAACAGAGGCAAACAGACTTAAACAGAGGAAAACAGAGGCAAACAGGATTAAACAGAGGCAAACATAGCGTAACAGAGGCAATCAGAGTGAAACAGAGGCAAACAGAGTGAAAGAGAGGCAAACAGACTGAAACAGAGGCAAACAGACTCAAACAGAGGCAAACAGACTTAAACAGAGGCAAACAGAGTGAAACAGAGGCAAACAGACTGAAACAGAGGGAAACAGACTGAAACAGAGGCAAACAGACTCAAACAGAGGCAAACAGAGGCAAAAAGAGCGAAGCAGAGGCAGACAGAGTTAAACAGAGGCAAACACAGTGAAAAAGAGGCAAACAGTCTTAAGCAGAGGCAAACAGACATAAACAGAGGCAAATAGACTTAAACAGAGGCAAACAGACTTTAACAGAGGCAAACAGAGGCAAACAGAGGCAAACAGAGGCAAACAGACTTAAACAGAGGCAAACAGAGGCAAAAAGATTGAAGCAGAGCCAAACAGAGTGAAACAGAGTGAAACAGAGGCAAACAGAGTGAAACAGGATCAAACAGAGGCAAACAGAGTGAAACGGAGCCAAAGAGAGTGAAACAGAGTCAAACAGAGGCAAACAGAGGCAAACAGAGTGAAACAGACTTAAACAGTGGCAAACAGAGTGAAACAGGAGCAAACAGAGTGAAACAGAGGCAAACAGAGTGAAACAGAGCCAAACAGACTCAAACAGAGGCAAACAGACTTAAACAGAGACAAACAGCGGCAAAAAGAGCGAATCAGAGGCAAACAGAGTGAAACAGAGGCAAACAGAGTGAAACAGAGGCAAACAGACTGAAACAGGGGAAAACAGACTTAAACAGAGGTAAACAGACTTAAACAGAGGCAAACAGAATGAAACAGAGGCAAACAGAGTGAAACAGAGTTAAACAGAGGCAGACAGACTGAAACAGAGGCAAATAGACTTAAACAGAGGGAAACAGACGTAAACAGAGGCAAACAGAATTAAACAGAGGCAAACAGACTTAAACAGAGGCAAACAGAGGCAAACAGAGGCAAACAGACTTAAACAGAGGCAAACAGAGTGAAACAGAGGCAAGAAGAGGAAAACAGAGGCAAACAGAGTGGAACAGAGGCAAGAAGACTCAAACAGAAGCAAACAGAGTGAAACAGAGGCAAACAGTCTTAAACAGAGTTAAACAGAATTAAACAGAGTTAAACAGAGTTAAACAGAGGCAAACAGAGTGAAACAGAGGCATATAGAGTGAAACAGAGGTAAACAGACTTTAGCAGAGGCAAACAGACTTAAACAGAGGCAAACAGAGTGAACAGAGGCAAACAGAGTGAAACAGAGTCAAACAGACTTAAACAGAGGCAAACAGACTTAAACAGAGGCAAACATACTTAAACAGAGGCAAACAGACTTAAACAGAGGCAAACAGAGGCAAACAGAGGCAAACAGGATTAAACAGATGCAAACATAGTGTAACAGAGGCAATCAGAGTGAAACAGAGGCAAACAGAGTGAAACAGAGGCAAACAGACTGAAACAGAGGCAAACAGACTCAAACAGAGGCAAACAGTCTTAAACAGAGGCAAACAGAGTGAAACAGAGGCAAACAGAGTGAAACAGAGGCAAACAGACTGAAACAGAGGCAAACAGACTCAAACAGAGGCAAACAGACTTAAACAGAGGCAAACAGAGGCAAAAAGAGCGAAGCAGAGGCAAACAGAGTGAAACAGAGGCAAACAGAGTGAAACAGAGGCAAACAGTCTTAAGCAGAGTCAAACAGACATAAACAGAGGCAAACAGACTTAAACAGAGGCAAACAGACTTAAACAGGGGCAAACAGACTTTAACAGAGGCAAACAGAGGCAAACAGAGGCAAACAGAGGCAAACAGACTTAAACAGAGGCAACAGAGGCAAAAAGATTGAAGCAGAGCCAAACAGAGGGAAACAGAGTGAAACAGAGGCAAACAGAGTGAAACAGAGGCCAACATTATTAAACAGTGGCAAACAGAGTGGAACAGAGGCAAACAGACTTAAACAGAGTCAAACAGAGGCAAACAGAGTGAAACAGGATTAAACAGAGGCAAACAGAGTGAAACGGAGCCAAAGAGGGTGAAACAGAGGCAAACAGACTTCAACTGAGGCAAACAGACTTAAACAGTGGCAAACAGAGTGAAACAGAAGCAAACAGAGTGAAACAGAGGCAAACAGAGTGAAACAGAGCCAAAAAGACTCAAACAGAGGCAAACAGACTTAAACAGAGGCAAAAAGAGGCAAACAGAAGCAAACAGAGGCAAACAGAGGCTAACGGAGGCAAAGAGACTTAAACAGAGGCAAACAGATGCAAACAGAGGCAAACAGAGGCAAAGAGAGGCTAACAGAGGCAAACAGACTTAAACAGAGGCAAACAGAGGCAAACTGAGGCAAACAGACGTAAACAGAGGCAAACAGAGTGAAACAGATGCAAGAAGAGGAAAACAGAGGCAAACAGAGTGCAACAGAGGCAAGAAGACTTAAACAGAAGCAAACAGAGTGAAACAGAGGCAAACAGTCTTAAACAGAGTTAAACAGAGTTAAACAGAGTTAAACAGAGTTAAACAGAGGCAAACAGAGTGAAACAGAGGCATATAGAGTGAAACAGAGCTAAACAGATTTTTGCAGAGGCAAACAGACTTAAACAGAGGCAAACAGACTTAAACAGAGGCAAACACACTTAAACAGAGGCAAACAGACTTAAACAGAGGCAAACAGAGGCAAACAGAGGCAAACAGAGGCAAACAGGATTAAACAGAGGCAAACATAGTGTAACAGAGGCAATCAGAGTGAAACAGAGGCAAACAGAGAGAAACAGCGGCAAACAGAGTGAAACAGAGGCAAACAGACTCAAACAGAGGCAAACAGACTTAAACAGAGGCAAACAGAGTGAAACAGAGGCAAACAGAGTGAAACAGAGGCAAACAGAGTGAAACAGAGGCAAACAGACTCAAACAGAGGCAAACAGACTCAAACAGAGGCAAACAGACTTAAACAGAGGCAAACAGAGTGAAACAGAGGCAAACAGAGTGAAACAGAGGCAAACAGTCTTAAGCAGAGGCAAACAGACATAAACAGAGGCAAACAGACTTAAACAGAGGCAAACAGACTTAAACAGAGGCAAACAGACTTTAACATAGGCAAACAGAGGCAAACAGAGGCAAACAGAGGCAAACAGACTTAAACAGAGGCAAACAGAGGCAAAAAGATTGAAGCAGAGCCAAACAGAGTGAAACAGAGTGAAACAGAGGCAAACAGAGTGAAACAGAGGCCAACATTATTAAACAGTGGCAAACAGAGTGGAACAGAGGCAAACAGACTTAAACAGAGGCAACAGACTTAAACAGAGGCAAACAGACTTAAACAGAGTCAAACAGAGGCAAACAGAGGCAAACAGAGTGAAACAGGATTAAACAGAGGCAAACAGAGTGAAACAGAGTTAAACAGAGGCAGACAGACTGAAACAGAGGCAAATAGACTTAAACAGAGGCAAACAGACTTAAACAGAGGCAAACAGACTTAAACAGAGGCAAACAGAATTAAACAGAGGCAAACAGACTTAAACAGAGGCAAACAGAGGCAAACAGAGGCAAACAGACTTAAACAGAGGCAAACAGAGTGAAACAGAGGCAAGAAGAGGAAAACAGAGGCAAACAGAGTGGAACAGAGGCAAGAAGACTTAAACAGAAGCAAACAGAGTGAAACAGAGGCAAACAGTCTAAAACAGAGTTAAACAGAGTTAAACAGAGGCAAACAGAGTGAAACAGAGGCATATAGAGTGAAACAGGTAAACAGACTTTAGCAGAGGCAAACAGAGTGAAACAGAGGCAAACAGATGAACAGAGGCAAACAGAGGGAAACAGAGTCAAACAGACTTAAACAGAGGCAAACAGACTTAATCAGAGGCAAACACACTTAAACAGAGGCAAACAGACTTAAACAGAGGAAAACAGAGGCAAACAGGATTAAACAGAGGCAAACATAGCGTAACAGAGGCAATCAGAGTGAAACAGAGGCAAACAGAGTGAAAGAGAGGCAAACAGACTGAAACAGAGGCAAACAGACTCAAACAGAGGCAAACAGACTTAAACAGAGGCAAACAGAGTGAAACAGAGGCAAACAGACTGAAACAGAGGGAAACAGACTGAAACAGAGGCAAACAGACTCAAACAGAGGCAAACAGAGGCAAAAAGAGCGAAGCAGAGGCAGACAGAGTTAAACAGAGGCAAACACAGTGAAAAAGAGGCAAACAGTCTTAAGCAGAGGCAAACAGACATAAACAGAGGCAAATAGACTTAAACAGAGGCAAACAGACTTTAACAGAGGCAAACAGAGGCAAACAGAGGCAAACAGAGGCAAACAGACTTAAACAGAGGCAAACAGAGGCAAAAAGATTGAAGCAGAGCCAAACAGAGTGAAACAGAGTGAAACAGAGGCAAACAGAGTGAAACAGGATTAAACAGAGGCAAACAGAGTGAAACGGAGCCAAAGAGAGTGAAACAGAGTCAAACAGAGGCAAACAGAGGCAAACAGAGTGAAACAGACTTAAACAGTGGCAAACAGAGTGAAACAGGAGCAAACAGAGTGAAACAGAGGCAAACAGAGTGAAACAGAGCCAAACAGACTCAAACAGAGGCAAACAGACTTAAACAGAGACAAACAGCGGCAAAAAGAGCGAATCAGAGGCAAACAGAGTGAAACAGAGGCAAACAGAGTGAAACAGAGGCAAACAGACTGAAACAGGGGAAAACAGACTTAAACAGAGGTAAACAGACTTAAACAGAGGCAAACAGAATGAAACAGAGGCAAACAGAGTGAAACAGAGTTAAACAGAGGCAGACAGACTGAAACAGAGGCAAATAGACTTAAACAGAGGGAAACAGACGTAAACAGAGGCAAACAGAATTAAACAGAGGCAAACAGACTTAAACAGAGGCAAACAGAGGCAAACAGAGGCAAACAGACTTAAACAGAGGCAAACAGAGTGAAACAGAGGCAAGAAGAGGAAAACAGAGGCAAACAGAGTGGAACAGAGGCAAGAAGACTCAAACAGAAGCAAACAGAGTGAAACAGAGGCAAACAGTCTTAAACAGAGTTAAACAGAATTAAACAGAGTTAAACAGAGTTAAACAGAGGCAAACAGAGTGAAACAGAGGCATATAGAGTGAAACAGAGGTAAACAGACTTTAGCAGAGGCAAACAGACTTAAACAGAGGCAAACAGAGTGAACAGAGGCAAACAGAGTGAAACAGAGTCAAACAGACTTAAACAGAGGCAAACAGACTTAAACAGAGGCAAACATACTTAAACAGAGGCAAACAGACTTAAACAGAGGCAAACAGAGGCAAACAGAGGCAAACAGGATTAAACAGATGCAAACATAGTGTAACAGAGGCAATCAGAGTGAAACAGAGGCAAACAGAGTGAAACAGAGGCAAACAGACTGAAACAGAGGCAAACAGACTCAAACAGAGGCAAACAGTCTTAAACAGAGGCAAACAGAGTGAAACAGAGGCAAACAGAGTGAAACAGAGGCAAACAGACTGAAACAGAGGCAAACAGACTCAAATAGAAGCAAACAGACTCAAACAGAGGCAACAGACTTAAACAGAGACAAACAGAGGCAAAAAGAGCGAAGCAGAGGCAAACAGAGTGAAACAGAGGCAAACAGAGTGATACAGAGGCAAACAGTCTTAAGCAGAGATAAACAGACATAAACAGAGGCAAACAGACTTAAACAGAGGCAAACAGACTTAAACAGAGGCAAACAGACTTTAACAGAGGCAAACAGAGGCAAACAGAGGCAAACAGACATAAACAGAGGCAAACAGAGGCAAAAAGAGAGAAACAGAGGCAAACAGAGTGAAACAGAGTGAAACAGAGGCAAACAGAGTGAAACAGAGGCCAACAGAATAAAACAGTGGCAAACAGAGTGAAACAGAGGCAAACAGACTTAAACAGTGGCAAACAGACTTAAACAGAGGCATACAGAATTAAACAGAGGCAAACAGACTTAAACAGAGTCAAACAGAGGCAAACAGAGGCAAACAGAGTCAAAGAGGTTTAAACAGAGGCAAACAGCGTGAAACAGAGCCAAACAGTCTCAAACAGAGGCAAAGAGACTTAAACAGAGACAAACAGGGGCAAAACGAGCGAAACAGAGGCAAACAGAGTGAAACAGAGGCAAACAGAGTGAAACAGAGGCAAACAGACTGAAACAGAGGCAAACAGACTTAAACAGAGGCAAACAGACTTAAACAGAGGCAAACAGAATGAAACAGAGGCAAACAGAGTGAAACAGAGGCAAACAGAGTGAAACAGAGGCAAACAGACTTTAACAGAGGCAAACAGAGACTAACAGAGGAAAACAGACTTAAACAGAGGCAAACAGAGGCAAAAAGAGTGATACAGAGGCAAACAGAGTGAAACAGAGTGAAACAGAGGCAAACAGAGTGAAACAGAGGCCAACAGAATTAAAAAGTGGCTAACAGAGTGAAACAGAGGCAAACAGACTTAAACAGTGGCAAACAGACTTAAACAGAGGCAAACAGACTTAAACTGAGGCAAACAGACTTAAACAGAGTCAAACAGAGGCAAACAGAGGCAAACAGAGTCAAAGAGGATAAAAAGAGGCAAACAGAGTGAAGCGGAGCCAAACAGAGTGAAACAGAGGCAAACAGACTTAAACAGAGGCAAACAGACTTAAACAGAGGCAAACAGAGTGAAAAAGAGGCAAACAGAGTGAAACAGATTCAAACAGAGTGAAACAGAGCCAAACAGACTCAAACCGAGGCAAAGAGACTTAAACAGAGACAAACAGGGGCAAAAAGAGCGAAACAGAGGCAAACAGAGTGAAACAGAGGCAAACAGAGTGAAACAGAGGCAAACAGACTTAAACAGAGGCAAACAGAGGCAAACATGGTGAAGCAGAGGCAAACAGAGTGAAACAGAGGCAAACAGAGTGAAACAGAGGCAAACAGACTGAAACAGAGGCAAACAGACTTAAACAGAGGCAAACAGACTTAAACAGAGGCAAACAGACTTAAACAGAGGCAAACAGAATTAAACAGAGGCAAACAGACTGAAACAGAGGCAAACAGAGGCAAACAGATGCTAACAGAGGCAAACAGACTTAAACAGAGGCAAACAGAGGCAAACAGATGCAAACAGACTTAAACAGAGGCAAACAGAGTGAAACAGAGGCAAGAAGACTTAAACCGAAGCAAACAGAGTGAACAGAGGCAAACAGTCTTAAACAGAGGCAAACAGAGGCAAACAGGATTAAACAGAGGCAAACAGAGTGAAACAGAGGCAAACAGAGTGAAAATGAGTCATCAGACTTAAACAGAGGCAAACAGACTTAAACAGAGGCAAACAGAGTGAAACAGAGGCAAACAGAGTGAAACAGAGGCAAACAGAGTGAAACAGATAAAAACAGACTGAAACAGAGGCAAACAGATTTAAACAGAGGCAAACAGACTGAAACAGAGGCAAACAGAGTGAAACAGATGCAAACAGAGTGAAACAGAGGCAAACAGAGTGAAACAGAGGCAAACAGACTGAAACAGAGGCAAACAGACTCAAACAGAGGCAAACAGACTTAAACAGAGACAAACAGAGGCAAAAAGAGCGAAACAGAGGCAAACAGAGTGAAACAGAGGCAAACATAGTGAAACAGAGGCAAACAGTCCTTAAGCAGAGGCAAACAGACTCAAACAGAGGCAAACAGACTTAAACAGAGGCAAACAGACTTAAACAGAGGCAAACAGACTTTAACAGAGGCAAACAGAGGCAAACAGAGGCAAACAGACTGAAACAGAGGCATACAGAGGCAAAAAGAGTGAAACAGAGGCAAACAGAGTGAAACGGAGCCAAACAGAGTGAAACAGAGGCAGACAGACTTAAACAGAGGCAAACAGACTTAAACAGAGGCAAACAGAATGAAACAGAGGCAAACAGACTCAAACAGAGTCAAAGAGACTTAAACAGTGTCCAACAGGGGCAAAAAGAGCGAAACAGAGGCAAACAGAGTGAAACAGAGGCAAACAGAGTGAAACAGAGGCAAACAGTCTGAAACAGAGGCAAACAGACTTAAACAGAAGCAAACAGGGGCAAAAAGAGCGAAACAGAAGCAAACAGAGTGAAACAGAGGCAAACAGTCTTAAACAGATTTAAACAGAGTAAAACAGAGGCAAACAGACTTAAACAGAGGCAAACAGAGGCAAACAGGATTAAACAGAGGCAAAAAGAGGGACACAGAGGCAAACAGAGTGAAACAGAGGCAAACAGTCTTAAGCAGAGTTAAACAGAATTAAACAGAGTTAAACAGAGGCAAACAGAGTGAAACAGAGGCATATAGAGTGAAACTGAGGTAAACAGACTTTAGCAGAGGCAAACAGACTTAAACAGAGGCAAACAGAGTGAACAGAGGCAAACAGAGTGAAACAGAGTCAAACAGACTTAAACAGAGGCAAACAGACTTAAACAGAGGCAAACACACTTAAACAGAGGCAAAAAGACTTAAACAGAGGGAAACAGAGGCAAACAGAGGCAAACAGGATTAAACAGAGGCAAACATAGTGTAACAGAGGCAATCAGAGTGAAACAGAGGCAAACAGGGTGAAACAGAGGCAAACAGACTGAAACAGAGGCAAACAGGACTCAAACAGAGGCGAACAGTTTTAAACAGAGGCAAACAGAGTGAATCAGAGGCAAACAGAGAGAAACAGAGGCAGACAAACTGAAACAGAGGCAAACAGACTCAAACAGAGGCAAACAGACTCAAACAGAGGCAAACAGACTTAAACAGAGGCAAACAGAATTAAACAGAGGCAAACAGACTTAAACAGAGGCAAACAGAGGCAAACAGAGGCAAACAGACTTAAACAGAGGCAAACAGAGTGAAACAGAGGCAAGAAGAGGAAAACAGAGGCAAACAGAGTGGAACAGAGGCAAGAAGACTTAAACAGAAGCAAACAGAGTGAAACAGAGGCAAACAGTCTAAAACAGAGTTAAACAGAGTTAAACAGAGGCAAACAGAGTGAAAACAGAGGCATATAGAGTGAAACAGGTAAACAGACTTTAGCAGAGGCAAACAGAGTGAAAACAGAGGCAAACAGATGAACAGAGGCAAACAGAGGGAAACAGAGTCAAACAGACTTAAACAGAGGCAAACAGACTTAATCAGAGGCAAACACACTTAAACAGAGGCAAACAGACTTAAACAGAGGAAAACAGAGGCAAACAGGATTAAACAGAGGCAAACATAGCGTAACAGAGGCAATCAGAGTGAAACAGAGGCAAACAGAGTGAAAGAGAGGCAAACAGACTGAAACAGAGGCAAACAGGACTCAAACAGAGGCAAACAGACTTAAACAGAGGCAAACAGAGTGAAACAGAGGCAAACAGACTGAAACAGAGGGAAACAGACTGAAACAGAGGCAAACAGACTCAAACAGAGGCAAACAGAGGCAAAAAGAGCGAAGCAGAGGCAGACAGAGTTAAACAGAGGCAAACACAGTGAAAAAGAGGCAAACAGTCTTAAGCAGAGGCAAACAGACATAAACAGAGGCAAATAGACTTAAACAGAGGCAAACAGACTTTAACAGAGGCAAACAGAGGCAAACAGAGGCAAACAGAGGCAAACAGACTTAAACAGAGGCAAACAGAGGCAAAAAGATTGAAGCAGAGCCAACAGAGTGAAACAGAGTGAAACAGAGGCAAACAGAGTGAAACAGGATTAAACAGAGGCAAACAGAGTGAAACGGAGCCAAAGAGAGTGAAACAGAGTCAAACAGAGGCAAACAGAGGCAAACAGAGTGAAACAGACTTAAACAGTGGCAAACAGAGTGAAACAGGAGCAAACAGAGTGAAACAGAGGCAAACAGAGTGAAACAGAGCCAAACAGACTCAAACAGAGGCAAACAGACTTAAACAGAGACAAACAGCGGCAAAAGAGCGAATCAGAGGCAAACAGAGTGAAACAGAGGCAAACAGAGTGAAACAGAGGCAAACAGACTGAAACAGGGGAAAACAGACTTAAACAGAGGTAAACAGACTTAAACAGAGGCAAACAGAATGAAACAGAGGCAAACAGAGTGAAACAGAGTTAAACAGAGGCAGACAGACTGAAACAGAGGCAAATAGACTTAAACAGAGGGAAACAGACGTAAACAGAGGCAAACAGAATTAAACAGAGGCAAACAGACTTAAACAGAGGCAAACAGAGGCAAACAGAGGCAAACAGACTTAAACAGAGGCAAACAGAGTGAAACAGAGGCAAGAAGAGGAAAACAGAGGCAAACAGAGTGGAACAGAGGCAAGAAGACTCAAACAGAAGCAAACAGAGTGAAACAGAGGCAAACAGTCTTAAACAGAGTTAAACAGAATTAAACAGAGTTAAACAGAGTTAAACAGAGGCAAACAGAGTGAAACAGAGGCATATAGAGTGAAACAGAGGTAAACAGACTTTAGCAGAGGCAAACAGACTTAAACAGAGGCAAACAGAGTGAACAGAGGCAAACAGAGTGAAACAGAGTCAAACAGACTTAAACAGAGGCAAACAGACTTAAACAGAGGCAAAACATACTTAAACAGAGGCAAACAGACTTAAACAGAGGCAAACAGAGGCAAACAGAGGCAAACAGGATTAAACAGATGCAAACATAGTGTAACAGAGGCAATCAGAGTGAAACAGAGGCAAACAGAGTGAAACAGAGGCAAACAGACTGAAACAGAGGCAAACAGACTCAAACAGAGGCAAACAGTCTTAAACAGAGGCAAACAGAGTGAAACAGAGGCAAACAGAGTGAAACAGAGGCAAACAGACTGAAACAGAGGCAAACAGACTCAAATAGAAGCAAACAGACTCAAACAGAGGCAACAGACTTAAACAGAGACAAACAGAGGCAAAAAGAGCGAAGCAGAGGCAAACAGAGTGAAACAGAGGCAAACAGAGTGATACAGAGGCAAACAGTCTTAAGCAGAGATAAACAGACATAAACAGAGGCAAACAGACTTAAACAGAGGCAAACAGACTTAAACAGAGGCAAACAGACTTTAACAGAGGCAAACAGAGGCAAACAGAGGCAAACAGACATAAACAGAGGCAAACAGAGGCAAAAAGAGAGAAACAGAGGCAAACAGAGTGAAACAGAGTGAAACAGAGGCAAACAGAGTGAAACAGAGGCCAACAGAATAAAACAGTGGCAAACAGAGTGAAACAGAGGCAAACAGACTTAAACAGTGGCAAACAGACTTAAACAGAGGCATACAGAATTAAACAGAGGCAAACAGACTTAAACAGAGTCAAACAGAGGCAAACAGAGGCAAACAGAGTCAAAGAGGTTTAAACAGAGGCAAACAGCGTGAAACAGAGCCAAACAGTCTCAAACAGAGGCAAAGAGACTTAAACAGAGACAAACAGGGGCAAAACGAGCGAAACAGAGGCAAACAGAGTGAAACAGAGGCAAACAGAGTGAAACAGAGGCAAACAGACTGAAACAGAGGCAAACAGACATAAACAGAGGCAAACAGGACTTAAACAGAGGCAAACAGAATGAAACAGAGGCAAACAGAGTGAAACAGAGGCAAACAGAGTGAAACAGAGGCAAACAGACTTTAACAGAGGCAAACAGAGACTAACAGAGGAAAACAGACTTAAACAGAGGCAAACAGAGGCAAAAAGAGTGATACAGAGGCAAACAGAGTGAAACAGAGTGAAACAGAGGCAAACAGAGTGAAACAGAGGCCAACAGAATTAAAAAGTGGCTAACAGAGTGAAACAGAGGCAAACAGACTTAAACAGTGGCAAACAGACTTAAACAGAGGCAAACAGACTTAAACTGAGGCAAACAGACTTAAACAGAGTCAAACAGAGGCAAACAGAGGCAAACAGAGTCAAAGAGGATAAAAAGAGGCAAACAGAGTGAAGCGGAGCCAAACAGAGTGAAACAGAGGCAAACAGACTTAAACAGAGGCAAACAGACTTAAACAGAGGCAAACAGAGTGAAAAAGAGGCAAACAGAGTGAAACAGAGGCAAACAGAGTGAAACAGAGCCAAACAGACTCAAACAGAGGCAAAGAGACTTAAACAGAGACAAACAGGGGCAAAAAGAGCGAAACAGAGGCAAACAGAGTGAAACAGAGGCAAACAGAGTGAAACAGAGGCAAACAGACTTAAACAGAGGCAAACAGAGGCAAACATGGTGAAGCAGAGGCAAACAGAGTGAAACAGAGGCAAACAGAGTGAAACAGAGGCAAACAGACTGAAACAGAGGCAAACAGACTTAAACAGAGGCAAACAGACTTAAACAGAGGCAAACAGACTTAAACAGAGGCAAACAGAATTAAACAGAGGCAAACAGACTGAAACAGAGGCAAACAGAGGCAAACAGATGCTAACAGAGGCAAACAGACTTAAAACAGAGGCAAACAGAGGCAAACAGATGCAAACAGACTTAAACAGAGGCAAACAGAGTGAAACAGAGGCAAGAAGACTTAAACCGAAGCAAACAGAGTGAACAGAGGCAAACAGTCTTAAACAGAGGCAAACAGAGGCAAACAGGATTAAACAGAGGCAAACAGAGTGAAACAGAGGCAAACAGAGTGAAAATGAGTCATCAGACTTAAACAGAGGCAAACAGACTTAAACAGAGGCAAACAGAGTGAAACAGAGGCAAACAGAGTGAAACAGAGGCAAACAGAGTGAAACAGATAAAAACAGACTGAAACAGAGGCAAACAGATTTAAACAGAGGCAAACAGACTGAAACAGAGGCAAACAGAGTGAAACAGATGCAAACAGAGTGAAACAGAGGCAAACAGAGTGAAACAGAGGCAAACAGACTGAAACAGAGGCAAACAGACTCAAACAGAGGCAAACAGACTTAAACAGAGACAAACAGAGGCAAAAAGAGCGAAACAGAGGCAAACAGAGTGAAACAGAGGCAAACATAGTGAAACAGAGGCAAACAGTCTTAAGCAGAGGCAAACAGACTCAAACAGAGGCAAACAGACTTAAACAGAGGCAAACAGACTTAAACAGAGGCAAACAGACTTTAACAGAGGCAAACAGAGGCAAACAGAGGCAAACAGACTGAAACAGAGGCATACAGAGGCAAAAAGAGTGAAACAGAGGCAAACAGAGTGAAACGGAGCCAAACAGAGTGAAACAGAGGCAGACAGACTTAAACAGAGGCAAACAGACTTAAACAGAGGCAAACAGAATGAAACAGAGGTAAACAGACTCAAACAGAGTCAAAGAGACTTAAACAGTGTCCAACAGGGGCAAAAAGAGCGAAACAGAGGCAAACAGAGTGAAACAGAGGCAAACAGAGTGAAACAGAGGCAAACAGTCTGAAACAGAGGCAAACAGACTTAAACAGAAGCAAACAGGGGCAAAAAGAGCGAAACAGAAGCAAACAGAGTGAAACAGAGGCAAACAGTCTTAAACAGATTTAAACAGAGTAAAACAGAGGCAAACAGACTTAAACAGAGGCAAACAGAGGCAAACAGGATTAAACAGAGGCAAAAAGAGGGACACAGAGGCAAACAGAGTGAAACAGAGGCAAACAGTCTTAAGCAGAGTTAAACAGAATTAAACAGAGTTAAACAGAGGCAAACAGAGTGAAACAGAGGCATATAGAGTGAAACTGAGGTAAACAGACTTTAGCAGAGGCAAACAGACTTAAACAGAGGCAAATAGAGTGAACAGAGGCAAACAGAGTGAAACAGAGGCAAACAGTCTGAAACAGAGGCAAACAGACTTAAACAGAGGCAAACAGGGGCAAAAAGAGCGAAACAGAAGCAAACAGAGTGAAACAGAGGCAAACAGTCTTAAACAGATTTAAACAGAGTAAAACAGAGGCAAACAGACTTAAACAGAGGCAAACAGAGGCAAACAGGATTAAACAGAGGCAAAAAGAGGGACACAGAGGCAAACAGAGTGAAACAGAGGCAAACAGTCTTAAGCAGAGTTAAACAGAATTAAACAGAGTTAAACAGAGGCAAACAGAGTGAAACAGAGGCATATAGAGTGAAACTGAGGTAAACAGACTTTAGCAGAGGCAAACAGAGTGAACAGAGGCAAACAGAGTGAAACAGAGTCAAACAGACTTAAACAGAGGCAAACAGACTTAAACAGAGGCAAACACACTTAAACAGAGGCAAAAAGACTTAAACAGAGGGAAACAGAGGCAAACAGAGGCAAACAGGATTAAACAGAGGCAAACATAGTGTAACAGAGGCAATCAGAGTGAAACAGAGGCAAACAGGGTGAAACAGAGGCAAACAGACTGAAACAGAGGCAAACAGACTCAAACAGAGGCGAACAGTTTTAAACAGAGGCAAACAGAATGAAACAGAGGCAAACAGAGAGAAACAGAGGCAGACAAACTGAAACAGAGGCAAACAGACTCAAACAGAGGCAAACAGACTCAAACAGAGGCAAACAGAATTAAACAGAGGCAAACAGACTTAAACAGAGGCAAACAGAGGCAAATAGATGCTAACAGAGGCAAACAGACTTAAACAGAGGCAAACAGAGGCAAACAGAGGCAAACAGACTTAAACAGAGGCAATCAGAGTGAAACAGAGGCAGGAAGACTTAAACAGAAGCAAACAGAGTGAAACAGAGGCAAACAGTCTTAAACAGAGTTAAACAGAGTTAAACAGAGGCAAACAGACTAAACAGAGGCAAACAGAGGCAAACAGGATTAAACGGAGGCAAACAGAGTGAAACAGAGGCAAACAGAGTGAAAATGAGTCATCAGACTTAAACAGAGGCAAACAGACTTAAACAGAGGCAAACAGAGTGAAACAGAGGCAAACAGAGTGAAACAGAGGCAAACAGAGTGAAACAGATAAAAAGAGACTGAAACAGAGGCAAACAGATTTAAACAGAGGCAAACAGACTTAAACAGAGGCAGACAGAGTGAAACAGATGCAAACAGAGTGAAACAGAGGCAAACAGAGTGAAACAGAGGCAAACAGACTGAAACAGAGGCAAACAGACTCAAACAGAGGCAAACAGACTTAAACAGAGACAAACAGAGGCAAAAAGAGCGAAACAGAGGCAAACAGTGTGAAACAGAGGCAAAAATAGTGAAACAGAGGCTAACAGTCTTAAGCAGAGGCAAACAGACTTTAACAGAGGCAAACAGAGGCAAACAGAGGCAAACACACTGAAACAGAGGCATACAGAGGCAAAAAGAGTGAAACAGAGGCAAACAGAGTGAAACGAGCCAAACAGAGTGAAACAGAGGCAAACAGACTTAAACAGAGGCAAACAGATTTAAACAGAGGCAAACACAGTGAAACAGAGGCAAACAGAGTGAAACAGAGGCAAACAGAGTGAAACAGAGGCAAACAGAGTGAAACAGAGCCAAACAGACTCAAACAGAGGCAAAGAGACTTAAACAGTGACAAACAGGGGCTAAAAGAGCGAAACAGAGGCATAACAGAGTGAAACAGAGGCAAACAGACTGAAACAGAGGCAAACAGACTTAAACAGAGGCAAACAGGGGCAAAAAGATCGAAACAGAAGCATACTGAGTGAAACAGAGGCAAACAGTCTAAAACAGATTTAAACAGAG
Source organism: Isurus oxyrinchus (assembly GCA_026770705.1). Lineage (NCBI taxonomy): Eukaryota > Metazoa > Chordata > Chondrichthyes > Lamniformes > Lamnidae > Isurus > Isurus oxyrinchus. The sequence continues at coordinate 25,081 of JANJGN010005240.1, forward strand.
TTA
>JANJGN010005241.1:0-25080 GCA_026770705.1 Isurus oxyrinchus
CCTGTTCTTCACTCTCTCCTGTTCTTCACTCTCTCCTTGTTCCCCACTCCTCTCCTGTTCTTCACTCCTCTCTTGTTCTTTACTCCTCTCCTGTTCTTCACTCTCTCTTGTTCTTCACTCCTCTCCTGTTCTTCACTCCTCCTCTCCTGTTCCTTCACTGCTCTCTTGTTTTTCACTCCTCTCTTGTTCTTCACTCCTCTCCTTGCTCTTCACTCTCTCTTGTTCTTCACTCTCTCCTGTTCTTCACTCCTCTCCTGTTCTTCACTCTCTCCTGTTCTTCACTCCTCTCCTGTTCTTCACTCCTCTCCTGTTCTTCACTCTCTCCTGTTCTTCACTCCTCTCCTGTTCTTCACTCCTCTCCTGTTCTTCACTCTCTCCTGTTCTTCACTCCTCTCCTGTTCTTCACTCCTCTCCTGTTCTTCACTCCTCTCCTGTTCTTCACTCTCTCCTGTTCTTCACTCTCTCCTGTTCTTCACTCCTCTCCTGTTCTTCACTCCTCTCCTGTTCTTCACTCCTCTCCTGTTCTTCACTCTCTCCTTTTCTTCACTCCTCTCCTGTTCTTCACTCCTCTCTTGTTCCTCACTCCTCTCCTGTTCCTCACTCCTCTCCTGTTCTTCACTCCTCTCCTGTTCTTCACTCCTCTCTTGTCTTCACTCCTCTCCTGTTCTTCACTCCTCTCCTGTTCTTCACTCTCTCCTGTTCTTCACTCCTCTCTTGTCTTCACTCCTCTCTTGTTCCTCACTCCTCTCCTGTTCTTCACTCCTCTCTTGTTCTTCACTCTCTCTTGTTCTTCACTCCTCTCCTGTTCTTCACTCTCTCTTGTTCTTCACTCTCTCTTGTTCTTCACTCCTCTCTTGTTCTTCACTCCTCTCTTGTTCTTCACTCTCTCCTGTTCTTCACTCTCTCTTGTTCTTCACTCTCTCTGTTTCTTCACTCCTCTCTTGTTCTTCACTCTCTCTTGTTCTTCACTCCTCTCCTGTTCTTCACTCCTCTCCTGTTCTTCACTCCTCTCCTGTTCTTCACTCCTCTCCTGTTCTTCACTCCTCTCCTGTTCTTCACTCTCTCTTGTTCTTCACTCTCTCCTGTTCTTCACTCCTCTCCTGTTCTTCACTCTCTCCTGTTCTTCACTCTCTCTTGTTCTTCACTCTCTCCTGTTCTTCACTCCTCTCCTGTTCTTCACTCTCTCTTGTTCCTCACTCCTCTCCTGTTCTTCACTCTCTCTTGTTCTTCACTCCTCTCCTGTTCTTCACTCCTCTCCTGTTCTTCACTCTCTCTTGTTCCTCACTCCTCTCCTGTTCTTCACTCTCTCCTGTTCTTCACTCCTCTCCTGTTCTTCACTCCTCTCCTGTTCTTCACTCCTCTCTTGCTCCTCACTCCTCTCTTGCCCTTCACTCCTCTCTTGTTCCTCACTCCTCTCCTGTTCCTCACTCCCCTCTTGCTCCTCACTCCCCTCTTGTTCTTCACTCCTCTCCTGTTCTTCACTCCTCTCCTGTTCCTCACTCCTCTCTTGTTCCTCACTCCTCTCTTGCCCTTCACTCCTCCTGTTCCTCACTCCTCTCTTGCCCTTCACTCCTCCTGTTCCTCACTCCCCTCTTGCTCCTCACTCCTCTCCTGTTCCTCACTCCCCTCTTGCTCCTCACTCCTCTCTTGCTCCTCACTCCCCTCTTGCTCCTCACTCCTCTCCTGTTCCTCACTCCCCTCTTGCTCCTCACTCCCCTCTTGCTCCTCACTCCTCTCCTGTTCCTCACTCCCCTCTTGCTCCTCACTCCTCTCTTGCTCCTCGCTCCCCTTTTGCTCCTCACTCCCCTCTTGCTCCTCACTCCTCTCCTGTTCCTCACTCCCCTCTTGCTCCTCACTCCTCTCTTGCTCCTCACTCCCCTCTTGCTCCTCACTCCCCTCTTGCTCCTCACTCCCCTCTTGCTCCTCACTCCCCTCTTGCTCCTCACTCCCCTCTTGCTCCTCACTCCCCTCTTGCTCTCCGCTCCTCTCTTCACTCCTCTCCGCCCTCACTCCACCATTGACTCCTCTTCCCTTTCATGCAGAAAACTATCATCATTGTTGTGATTTTGGTTATCATTCTGGCGATCGTGGCCCTTATAATCGGTTTATCGGTTGGACTGAATCACTGAGGTGGGGCCCTCCCATCCTTCAGCTAGATCTCTGCCTGGCCTGGCCGTGAGTACCAGTGTTATCCTGCTGGTGCTGGTGGTGGTGCTTCATCTCTCGACGCGAGCCCAATGTTCTCTCCGCTCATTTGGGAAGGGAAAGCAGTCGTCTGCCCCACTGTGTCCGCAGTGTATTTGACCACAGGCAGTGCACTGCTTCCCTCAGTACTGACCCTCCGACAGTGCGGCACTCCCTCAGTACTGACCCTCCGACAGTGCGGCACTCCCTCAGTACTGACCCGCCGACAGTGCGGCACTCCCTCAGTACTGACCCGCCGACAGTGCGGCACTCCCTCAGTACTGACCCGCCGACAGTGCGGCACTCCCTCAGTACTGACCCTCCGACAGTGCGGCACTCCCTCAGTACTGTCCCTCCGACAGTGCAGCGTTCCCTCAGTACTGACCCTCCGACAGTGCGGCACTCCCTCAGTACTGACCCTCCGACAGTGCGGCACTCCCTCAGTACTGACCCTCCGAGAGTGCAGCACTCCCTCAGTACTGACCCTCCAAGTGTATGGCACGTCCTCAGTACTGACCCGCCGACAGTGCAGCACTCCCTCCGTACTGACCCTCCGACAGTGCGGCATTCCCTCAGTACTGACCCTCCGACAGTGCGGAGCTCCCTCAGTCCTGACCCTCTGACAGTGCGGCATTCCCTCCGTACTGACCCTCCGACAGTGCGGCATTCCCTCAGTACTGACCCTCCGACAGTGCGGCACTCCCTCAGTACTGACCCTCCGACAGTGCAGCGTTCCCTCAGTACTGACCCTCCGACAGTGCGGCGCTCCCTCAGTACTGACCCTCCCACAGTGCGGCGCTCCCTCAGTACTGACCCTCCGACTGTGCGGCACTCCCTCAGTACTGACCCTCCGACAGTGCGGCACTCCCTCAGCACTGACCCTCCGAGAGTGCGGCACTCCCTCAGTACTGACCCTCCGACAGTGCGGCACTCCCTCAGTACTGACCCTCCGACAGTGCGGCGCTCCCTCAGTACTGACCCTCCGACAGTGCGGCACTCCCTCAGTACTGACCCTCCGACAGTGCGGCGCTCCCTCAGTACTGACCATCTGACAGTGCAGCACTCCCTCAGTACTGACCCTCCGACAGTGCGGCGCTCCCTCAGTACTGACCCTCCAACAATGCGGCACCCCCCTCAGTACTGAACCTCTGACAGTGCGGCACTCCCTCAGTACTGACCCTCCGACAGTGCGGCACTCCCTCAGTACTGACCCCTCCGACAGTGCGGCACCTCCCTCAGTACTGACCCCTCCGACAGTGCGGCACTCCCTCAGTACTGACCCTCCGACAGTGCAGCACTCCCTCAGTACTGACCCTCCTACAGTGCGGCACTCCCTCAGTACTGACCCTCCGATAGTGCGGTGCTCCCTCAGTACTGACCCTCCGATAGTGCGGTGCTCCCTCAGTACTGACCCCTCCGACAATGCAGCGCTCCCTCAGTATTGACCCTCCGACTGTGCGGCATTCCCTCAGTACTGACCCTCCGACAGTGCGGCACTCCCTCAGTACTGACCCTCCGACAGCGCGGCGCTCCCTCAGTACTGATCCCCCTCCGACTGTGAGGCGCTCCCTCAGTACTGACCCTCCGACAATGCAGCGCTCCCTCAGTATTGACCCTCCGACTGTGCGACATTCTCTCAGTAATGACCCTCCGACAGTGCGGCACTCCCTCAGTACTGACCCTCCGATAGTGCGGTGCTCCCCTCAGTACTGACCCTCCGACAATGCAGCGCTCCCTCAGTATTGACCCTCCGACTGTGCGGCATTCCCTCAGTACTGACCCTCCGACAGTGCGGCACTCCCTCAGTACTGACCCTCCGACAGTGCAGCGCTCCCTCAGTACTGACCCTCCGACAGTTCGGCACTCCCCTCAGTACTGACCCTCCGACAGTGCGGCACTCCCTCAGTACTGATCCTCCGACAGTGCGGCACTCCCTCAGTACTGACCCTCCGACAGTGCGGCACTCCCTCAGTACTGACCCTCCGACAGTGCGGCACTCCCTCAGTACTGATCCTCCGACAGTGCGGCACTCCCTCAGTACTGACCCTCCGACAGTGCGGCGCTCCCTCAATACTGACCCTCCAACAGTGCGGTTCTCCCTCAGTACTGACCCTCCGACAGTGCGGCACTCCCTCAGTACTGACCCTCCCACAGTGCGGCACTCCCTCAGTACTGACCCTCCGACAGTGCGGCGCTCCCTCAGTACTGACCCTCCGACAGTGTGGCTCTCCCTCAGTACTGACCCTCTGACAGTGCGGCACTCCCTCAGTACTGACCCTCCGACAGTGCGGTGCTCCCTCAGTACTGACCCTCTAACAGTGCGGCACTCCCTCAGTACTGACCCTCCGACAGTGCGGCACTCCCTCAGTACTGATCCTCCGACAGTGCGGCACTCCCTCAGTACTGACCCTCCGACAGTGCGGTGCTCCCTCAATACTGACCCTCCAACAGTGCGGTTCTCCCACAGTACTGACCCTCCGACAGTGCGGCACTCCCTCAGTACTGACCCTCCCACAGTGCGGCACTCCCTCAGTACTGACCCTCCGACAGTGCGGTGCTCCCTCAGTACTGACCCTCTAACAGTGCGGCACTCCCTCAGTACTGACCCTCCGACAGTGCGGCACTCCCTCAGTACTGACCCTCCGACAGTGCGGCGCTCCCTCAGTACTGACCCTCTGAGCTTTGCCTAAAATCCACCACCTCCTGTTTCCGCGCTCTGAAAGCTGCACTGATCCGCAGCTGACAGAAGCCGTCAGTCGTTCATTGCCCTGTTGCCGGGACATTCAGCCGGGCGAACGCAGAGTGCCAACCCTGTGCCCATTCAGTCTCCGCCCCCTGTGAGTGTTGCGCTGGAGCTGACTCTGGGAGACGGTCATGTACATCAGCCTGGTCTCGAATGGCACTGTAGGCTCGTGCCAGTCCAACTAAGACCTGGCGTAGATGTGGGCATCCGTTTGTCGCTTCCTTTATTGTGCGTTGCTGATCTCCTCGGACCTCTGTTGTCTCCTCATTTCCCTCGATGTTAACCCGCATGTTTCCCTCTTTTTCTCTCCCCATTCCCAATTACAGAAACTCCTGGTCCTCTTCGCCTGCATAGCGATCCTGCTCATCATCCTCACCATTGTCCTGAGCGTCACCTTATCCTGAGTTATCCTGTGTGCTCCCCACCCCACCCGCTCCCCACCCCACCCATCCCCCCCTCCCATCTCGCCCTCCCTCTGGCTTCACCCCCCTCCTTGGTCTTCCCTGGCAAGCTCTGCCCTGCGGAGATCGTCGACCTTCGGCTGCTGTGGTGTCCGCTGGATTGGAGGCTCGCCGGGACTAGAGCGTGATTGGACCCACCATCGCTTCGCCTAGATACCCCAGCCGATCCTCCCATTCCTCATCTTCCCTGCGTCACTCCCCCAAACCTGCCAAGCAAGACTTTCTGACCAACCACCTTCCTGCTTCCCAATGATAACACCATCTCCTCACTCCCACTCATTGACTCTTTACCCCCTCACTCCCTTCTCACTGACTCTTTACACCCTCATTCCCAATCATTGACTCTTCACCCCCTCATTCCCAATCATTGACTCTTCACCCCCTCATTCCCAATCATTGACTCTTCACCCCCTCACTCCCACTCATTGACTCTTCACCCCCTCATTCCCAATCATTGACTCTTCACCCCCTCATTCCCAATCATTGACTCTTCACCCCCTCATTCCCAATCATTGACTCTTCACCCCCTCACTCCCACTCATTGACTCTTCATCACTTCACTCCCAATCATTGACTCTTCACCCCCTCATTCCCAATCATTGACTCTTCACCCCCCTCACTCCCACTCATTGACTCTTCACCCCCTCATTCCCATTCATTGACTCTTCATCCCCTCATTCCCAATCATTGACTCTTCATCCCCTCATTCCCAATCATTGACTCTTCATCCCCTCATTCCCAATCATTGACTCTTCACCCCCTCATTCCCAATCATTGACTCTTCACCCCCTCATTCCCATTCATTGACTCTTCACCCCCTCATTCCCATTCATTGACTCTTCATCCCCTCATTCCCAATCATTGACTCTTCACCCCCTCATTCCCATTCATTGACTCTTCACCCCCTCATTCCCAATCATTGACTCTTCACCCCCTCACTCCCAATCATTGACTCTTCACCCCCTCACTCCCACTCATTGACATGTCAACCCGTCATTCTCACTCATTGAGTCTTCCTCCAAGTCTTTAACCCCAGCCATCACTGCCATCGATGGACTCTGATGCCTAATGCATTGATTGTGCCCTGCATCACCATTTAGTTTGTTGGGGTAAAACCTGATGCCTTGTATGTGAGAAAGTTTACTGCTCAGGGTCTGATGAGCCACTTTGCCAAATTTCTACCATCTGGTATGGAACCACAAAGAATCCCGGTTATGGTTAATGAGTGGATATGGTCAAACCCTGGTTTTAGTGAAACCTGGGTTACGGTGAACCCTGTTTACGGTGAACCCTGTTTGCGGTGAACCCTGTTTGCGGTGAACCCTGGTTACGGTCAACCCCGGTTACGGTCAACCCCGGTTACAGTGAATCCTGTTTACAGTGAACCCTGATTACGGTCAACCCCCGATCACAGTGGACGCCGGTTACGGTGAACCCTGGTTACAGTGAACCCCCGATTACAGTGAATCCTGTTTACAGTGAACCCTGGTTACGGTCAACCACCGATTACAGTGGACGCCGGTTACCGTGAACCCCGGTTACGGTGAACCCCGGTTACGGTGATCCCCGGTTGCGTTGCATCCCGGTTACGGTGAATCCCGGTTACGGTGATCCCCGGTTACGGTGATCCCTGGTCACAGTGAACGCGGTTACATTGAATCCCGGTTATGGTCAACCCGGTTACGGTCAACCCCGGTTACGACGAACCCCGGTTACGGTGAACCCCAGTTACGGTGATCCTCGGTTACAGTGAACACCTGTTGCGGTAATCCCCGGATACGGTCACCCCGGTTAGGGTGACCCGGTTAGGGTGACCCTGGTTAGGGTGAACCCTGGTTAGGGTGAACCCCGGTTAGGGTGAACCCCGGTTAGGGTGAACCCCGGTTTGGATGACCCCCGGTTTGGATGACCCCCGGTTTGAATGACCCCCGGTTAGGATGACCCCCGGTTAGGATGACCCCCCGGTTAGGGTGACCCCCGGTTAGGGTGACCCCCGGTTAGGGTGACCCCCGGTTACGGTGAACCCGGGTTACAGTGAAACCTGGTTTATGTTGACACCTTGTATGTGACGGAGCCCCCACCAGCTCAGGACTGTGGTTATGGTGAAACTGAAGCGAGAGACTCTGGTTATGGTGAAACTGCACTTACGGCAAATCCCCAATTATGTCAAAACTCTGGTTATGGAGATGTTCTGGTTACAGTGGAATCCCGGTCATGGTGAAGCTCCTCTCACACTGAAAGCTCGCTCGTGGTGAAGCAATGGGAAACTCTGCTGGGGTTTGAGAGACACTTAAGGACTGTTGTGTGCAGAGGATGTGGGTGGTGGAGGGGTGGGGGGTGCTGGTGAGGTGGGGGATTAGTATGAAAGACAAAGCCCATTGATAATTCTAACCATCTCCCTCCAAGGGAATCAGGTTCAGTAGACGAAGACTTCCTAAGTGGAATAGCGCACTCACAATCACATCCAAAACATCTCACTCCCTTCCACCCCCTGAGCCCTCTCTCACCAGAAACAGGCACCAGGTTATCTGTGTGTGTGTGTGTGTGTGTGTGTGTGAGCCCAGGTGTGAAGGAACACACCTTTAATAGTGATTTCAGTGTGTGAGAGTCCGGGTGTGAAGGAACACTCCTTTAATAGTGATTTCAGTGTGTGAGAGTCCGGGTGTGAAGGAACACTCCTTTAATAGTGATTTCAGTGTGTGTGTGTGAGCCCGGGTGTGAAGGAACACTACTTTAATAGTGATTTCAGTGTGTGTGTGTGTGAGCCCGGGTGTGAAGGAACACTCCTTTAATAGTGATTTCAGTGTGTGTGTGAGCCCGGGTGTGAAGGAACACTCCTTTAATAGTGATTTCAGTGTGTGTGTGTGTGAGCCCGGGTGTGAAGGAACACTCCTTTAATAGTGATTTCAGTGTGTGTGTGAGCCCGGGTGTGAAGGAACACTCCTTTAATAGTGATTTCAGTGTGTGTGTGAGCCCGGGTGTGAAGGAACACTCCTTTAATAGTGATTTCAGTGTGTGTGTGAGCCCGGGTGTGAAGGAACACTCCTTTAATAGTGATTTCAGTGTGTGTGTGCGAGAGGGTGTGAAGGAACACTCCTTTAATTGTGATTTCAGTGTGTGTGTGAGAGAGTGTGAAGGAATACTCCTTTAATAGTGATTTCAGTGTGTGTGTGAGTCCGGGTGTGAAGGAACACTCCTTTAATAGAGATTTCAGTGTGTGTGTGAGTCCGGGTGTGAAGGTAACACTCCTTTAATAGTGATTTCAGTGTGTGAGAGCCCGGGTGTGAAGGAACACTCCTTTAATAGTGATTTCAGTGTGTGTGTGTGTGTGTGAGTCCGGGTGTGAAGGAACACTCCTTTAATAGTGCTTTCAGTGTGTGAGAGCCCGGGTGTGAAGGAACACTCCTTTAATAGTGATTTCAATGTGTGTGTGAGTCCGGGTGTGAAGGAACACTCCTTTAATAGTGATTTCAGTGTGTGTGTGAGCCCGGGTGTGAAGGAACACTCCTTTAATAGGGATTTCAGTGTGTGTGCGAGTCCGGGTGTGAAGGAACACTCCTTTAATAGTGATTTCAGTGTGTGTGAGTCTGGGTGTGAAGGAACACTCCTTTAATAGTGATTTCAGTGTGTGTGTGAGTCCGGGTGTGAAGGAACACTCCTTTAATAGTGATTTCAGTGTGTGTGTGAGTCCGGGTGTGAATGAACACTCCTTTAATAGTGATTTCAGTGTGTGTGAGTCCAGGTGTGAAGGAACACTCCTTTAATAGTGATTTCAGTGTGTGTGTGTGAGTCCGGGTGTGAAGGAACACTCCTTTAATAGTGATTTCAGTGTGTGTGTGAGAGCACGGGTGTGAAGGAACACTCCTTTAATAGTGATTTCAGTGTGTGTGTGAGCCCGGGTGTGAAGGAACACTCCTTTAATAGTGATTTCAGTGTGTGTGTGAGTCCGTGTGTGAAGGAACACTCCTTTAATAGTGATTTCAGTGTGTGTGTGTGTGTGTGTGTGAGCCTGGATGTGAAGGAACACTCCTTTAATAGTGATTTCAGGGTGTGTGTAAGTCCGTGTGTGAAGGAACACTCCTTTAATAGTGATTTCAGGGTGTGTGTGATCCTACGTGTGAAGGAACACTCCTTTAATAGTGATTTGTGTGTGTGAGAGCCCGGGTGTGAAGGAACACTCCTTTAATAGTGATTTGTGTGTGTGAGAGCCCGGGTGTGAAGGAATACTCCTTTAATAGTGATTTCAGTGTGTGTGTGTGAGCCTGGGTGTGAAGGAACACTCCTTTAATAGTGATTTCAGTGTGTGTGTGTGAGCCTGGGTGTGAAGGAACACTCCTTTAATAGTGATTTCAGTGTGTGTGTGAGCCCGGGTATGAAGGAACACTCCTTTAATAGTGATTTCAATGTGTGTGAGCCCGGGTGTGAAGGAACACTCCTTTAATAGTGATTTCAGTGTGTGTGTGAGCCCGGGTATGAAGGAACACTCCTTTAATAGTGATTTCAATGTGTGTGAGCCCGGGTGTGAAGGAACACTCCTTTAATAGTGATTTCAGTGTGTGTGAGTCCGGGTGTGAAGGTACACTCCTTTAATAGTGATTTCAGTGTGTGTGTGTGTGTGAGCCCGGGTGTGAAGGAACACTCATTTAATAGTGATTTCAGTGTGTGTGTGTGTGTGAGTCCGGGTGTGAAGGAACACTCCTTTAATAGTGATTTCAGTGTGTGTGTGTGTGAGCCCGGGTGTGAAGGAACACTCCTTTAATAGAGATTTCAGTGTGTGTGAGTCTGTGTGTGAAGGAACACTCCTTTAATAGTGATTTCAGGGTGTGTGTGTGTGTGAGCCCGGGTGTGAAGGAGCACTCCTTTAATAGTGATTTCAGTGTGTGTGTGAGCCCGGATGTGAAGGAACACTCCTTTAATAGTGATTTCAGGGTGTGTGTGTGTGTGAGCCCGGGTGTGAAGGAACACTCCTTTAATAGTGATTTCAGTATGTGTGTGTGTGAGCCCGGGTGTGAAGGAACACTCCTTTAATAGTGATTTCAGTGTGTGTGAGTCCAGGTGTGAAGGAACACTCCTTTAATAGTATTTCAGTGTGTGTGTGTGTGTGAGTCTGGGTGTGAAGGAACACTCCTTTAATAGTTGTTTCAGTGAGTGTGAGTCCGGGTGTGAAGGAACACTCCTTTAATAGTGATTTCAGTGTGTGTGTGTGAGTCCGTGTGTGAAGGAACACTCCTTTAATAGTGATTTCAGTGTGTGTGTGTGAGCCCGGGTGTGAAGGAACACTCCTTTAATAGTGATTTCAGTGTGTGTGAGCCTGGGTGTGAAGGAACACTCCTTTAATAGTGATTTCAGTGTGTGTGAGTCCGGGTGTGAAGGAACACTCCTTTAATAGTGATTTCAGTGTGTGTGTGAGTCCGGGTGTGAAGGAACACTCCTTTAATAGTGATTTCAGTGTGTGTGTGTGTGTGTGTATGAGCCTGGGTGTGAAGGTACAATCCTTTATTTGGGCCACAGTCTCAATGTTTCGGTGTCTACATTTGCACACTTCAGACTCGATCTCTCCCCTCGCTCCCTTACTGTACTTGCTGAATAACAGGTATGGGAATAGGCATCAGGCAATTTGACCAGGGGGTGTAGCACTCTATTCAATGACCAGTATCCCTGAAGGCTGGTGTGTACTGGAATTACGGCTCTCACTGAGATGGCTTAAACTGTGATTTCTTTGGGGGTTGGTGAAGTTTATACTGAGACCCCAGTATCATTCCAACTGTGTTGTAGATAATCTGTGTCCCTTTAATCAGTAGGAACGAACCTCCAAATAGTTGCGTCTCGATCAAACTTGGGTAGAATCATAGGACCAGGCTGCACCCCGTGTCCGCATTGTCCTGGGAGGAGAGCTGGGGTCCAGCACACTGGGGAGAACCCACCCCCCACCCCGCTATCCCCTGCCCTCTTCCACTACTGTCTGTGGGATCATTTATGGCCACCTGACAGTGCGGCACTCCCTCAGTACTGACCCTCCGACAGTGCGGCACTCCCTCAGTACTGACCCTCCGACAGTGCGGCACTCCCTCAGTACTGACCCTCCGACACTGCGGCACTCCCTCAGTACTGACCCTCCGACAGTGCGGCACTCCCTCAGTACTGACCCTCCGACAGTGCGGCACTCCCTCAGTACTGACCCTCCGACAGTGCGGCGTTCCCTCAGTACTGACCCTCCGACAGTGCGGCGTTCCCTCAGTACTGACCCTCCGACAGTGCGGCGTTCCCTCAGTACTGACCCTCCGACAGTGCGGCGTTCCCTCAGTACTGACCCTCCGACAGTGCGGCGTTCCCTCAGTACTGACCCTCTGACAGTGCGGCGTTCCCTCAGTACTGACCCTCTGACAGTGCGGCGTTCCCTCAGTACTGACCCTCTGACAGTGCGGCGCTCCCTCAGTACTGACCCTCTGACAGTGTGGCGCTCCCTCAGTACTGACCCTCCGACAGTGCGGCACTCCCTCAGTACTGACCCTCCGACAGTGCGGCACTCCCTCAGTACTGACCCTCCGACAGTGCGGCACTCCCTCAGTACTGACCCTCCGACAGTGCGGCACTCCCTCAGTACTGACCCTCCGACAGTGCGGCACTCCCTCAGTACTGACCCTCCGACAGTGCGGCACTCCCTCAGTACTGACTCTCCGACATTGCGGCACTCCCTCAGTACTGACCCTCCGACAGTGCGGCACTCCCTCAGTACTGACCTTCCGACAGTGCGGCACTCCCTCTGTACTGACCCTCCGACAGTGCGGCACTCTCTCAGTACTGACCCTCCGACAGTGCGGCACTCCCTCAGTACTGACCCTCCGACAGTGCGGCACTCCCTCAGTACTGACCCTCCGACAGTGCGGCTCTCCCTCAGTACTGACCCTCCGACAGTGCGGCTCTCCCTCAGCACTGACCCTCCGACAGTGCGGCGCTCCCTCAGTACTGACCCTCCGACAGTGCGGCGCTCCCTCAGTACTGATCCTCCGACAGTGCGGCGCTCCCTCAGTACTGACCCTCCGACAGTGCGGCACTCCCCCACACGTGGACAGCCTGGATTCTGGGATTCCCTGTCTCTGGAGCGGAGAGGGCGAGGGCGAGGGGAGGGGTGATGGCTGCTTCTCCATTCCTTTGGCAAGAACGAATCCCTGAATTTTTGTGCACGTCCCCTTGTGCACATTTATAAAGTGTGGGTCCCAGTCGCCAGAGACTGTAAATAATGTCGAATCGATCAATCTCCTTTGTATGTTAACTTGGCTTCTTTTAATTTATAAACCTGTTTTCGAAATCAATTGGAACAAGTTAGTCTTTTGTTGCGTGTCAATGTGGCTCCCTGGCCATTGTCTGTCTGGCTATCTTTCAATCCTGGGGTCAGGAGGTTGAACTTGGTGCCAAGAGGTCAAGTGTCATGCACTTTAACCCCCCCCCCCCCCCAACCCACCCCCGCCCCCGACCTTGCCTATGTCATCTGGACACAAGAAAACAAGGAGCAGGAGCGGGAGTAGGCCATTCGGCCCATCGAGCCCGCTCCCTGTCCAATAAGATCGGGGCTGAGCCGATCGTGGGCTCAGCTCCACTTTGCCTGTCCCCCTCCTCCATAACCCTCCACTACCCTCCCTCACCTCCTTGTCGATCAGAAACCTCTCTAACTCAGCCTTGAATATATTCAGTGACCCGGCCCCCCCACTGCTCTCTGGGGGGGGGTGGGGAGAGAATCCCACAGACTCACGACCCTCCGAGAGAGGAGATTCCTCCTCGTCTCCCTCTTCAGTGGGAGACCCCTCGTTCTGAAACTGTGTCCCCTCCTCCCCCTCGTTCTAGATACCCCCCCTCTCCACGATAGGGGGGGAACACCCTCTCAGTATCCACCCTGTCAAGCCCCCCTCCTTGCTGCTGTAATTGATTCCTTGATCAATACTGTGATACCCGCCCCCCCTCCTCCTCTTTTACCTCCTTCCCTGTCTCGCCTGGACACCTTGGAATATTGAGCTGCCAATCCTGCCCCTCTCTCAACCATGTCTCCCTCCTTCAGAATCTGATATGTTTCAATAAGACCACCCCCTCGTTCTTCTAAACCCCAATGGGTACAGGGCCCAACCTGCTCACCCTCTCCTCACCAGACAAACCCCCCCTTCGCCCCAGGAATCGGCCGCGTGAACCTCCTCCTGATCACTCGCTGCAATAACTCAGCAATATTATCACTGGCCCCAGGAACGCTCAATAATGAAGAAATAACCGTGAAGCCATTGTCGTTAAAAAAACCCCATCTGGTTGACCAATGCCCTTTCAGCGAAGGAAACCTGCCCTCCTTACCTGGTCAGGTGACTCCAGACTCCAAGGCAATATGGTTGGCTCTTAAATGCCCCTCTGAACAAGGGCGGATAATTAGGGCTGGGTAATAAATGCTGGCCCAGCCAGCGACTCTGAGAGAAGATTTTCCCCCAGTTGAAAATAAGTTAAGCACTGTATTTAACTTAAAAGTCAGGGGGCTTTGTTTTCAAAAGAGCGCAGCTGAGTCCCGTGTTATGTGCCGCCTGCAACACGTGGGAAGTCCTCGATGCTCCTTGCGCTCTGGCTGACCACGTGTGCAGGAAGCGCCACCAGCTGCAGCTACCTGAGCTCCGAGTTCCAGAGCTTGAGAGGCAGCTGGGGGGGAGGGGGGGGGCCACTGAGGGGCATCCGCGAGGCTGGGTGTCTCGTGGATAGCACGTTTTTAGACGTGGTCACCCCCACAGCTTACGGAAGTGCGGACGGAGGGGGAGCGAGTCAGGAGAAAGGTGTCAGGCAGGTCTGCCGAAAATCCCCAGGGTGCATCGCGCTCGAGAACTGTGCGTTGGAAGACGGTGAGGTTGATGGTTCATCTGGGGAGTGCAGCCACACTCGTGGCGCTGTGAGTGACTGGGTTGCACCGGGTGGGTGGAGAAAGAGGGGAACAGCAATAGTGGTTGGAGCCTCGATCGTAAGGGGAACAGGCTGGTGTTTCTGCAGCCATAGACGTGACTCCAGGATGGTATGTTGCCTCCCTGGTGCCAGGGTCAAGGGTGTCACAATGTCTGCAGGGCATTCTGAAGGGGGAGGGCAAACAGACAAGAGATCGTGGTACATATTGGTACCAACGACATAGGCAGAAAGAGGGGTGGGGTCCTGCAAGCAGAATTTCGGGAGCTAGGAGGCAGGTTAAAAAACAGGACCTCAAAGGTAGTAACCTCTGGATTACTTCCGGTGCCACGCGCTAGCGAGTATAGAACGAGGAAGTGAGTCCAGATGAACGCGTGGCTGGAGAGATGGTGCAGGGGAGGGAGGGCTTTAGATTTCTGGGACATTGGGGACCTGTGCAATTGCACCTGAACCGGAATGGGACCAACATCCTTGCGGGGAGGTTTGCTAGTGCTGTTGGGGAGGGTTTAAACCAACTTGGCAGGGGGGTGGGATCCTGAGAGGAGGTTCAGCAGGGGGAGATGCACAGCCAAAATTGGAAGAGAGAGCAAGTGAGGCTGGAAGGCATAGAAATGAAAGGCCCAGTTAAAGCACAAGAGAGTTTGGCAAGGTTGGACGGGATTTATTTTAATGCAGGGAGTCTGACGAATAAGGCAGATGAGCTGAGGGCACAGATTAACACGTGGAAGTGTGATGTCATCGCTGTCACAGAGACATGGTTGAGAGAAAGGCAGGATTGGCAGCTCAATATTCCAGGATATAGGGTCTTCAGGCAAGGCAGGGAAGGAGGTAAAAGGGGAGGGGGGGTATCACAATATTGATCAAGGAATCAATTACAGCAGTAAGGAGGGATGATATCTTAGAAGGCTGCTCAAATGAAGCCATATGGGTAGAACTATTAAACAAAAAAGGAGCCATCACATTGCTGGGAGTGTACTATAGACCCCCAAACAGTCAGAGAGAAATAGAAAAGCAGATATGTAGGCAAATTTCAGAGAGGTGCAAAAATAATGGGGTAGTAATAGTGGGGGATTTCAACTTCCCCAACATTAACTGGGTTAGTCATAATGTGATAGGTTTAGAGGGAGCGGAGTTCTTAAAATGCATCCAGGAGAGCTTTGTAAGCCAGTACATAGAAGGTCCTACAAGAGAGGGGGGCAGTCCTGGACTTAATTTTAGGGAGTGAAGCCGGGAAAGTGGTAGAGGTATCAGTGGGGGGGAGCATTTTGCAGATAGTGATCATAACTCGGTTAGATTCAAAGTTGTTACGGAAAAGGACAAGGATGGGCCAGAAATCAGAGTTCTAAATTGGGGGGGGAAGGCCGATTTTAATAAGATCAGATGTGCTTTGGCCAGAGTGGACTGGGAGCAGCTACTTTTAGGTCAATCTGTGTCCGAGTCAGTGGGAGTCATTCATGAAGGAAACAGGGAGAGTTCAGGGCCAACACGTTCCAGTAAGGATCAAGGGTGGGATCAACAAATCCAGGGAACCCTGCAGGTCGAGGATATAGAGAATTGGATAAAGAGAAAGTGGGAGGCTGATGGCAGATACCGAGGGCCCAAAACAGTGGAAGCCCCGGAGGAGTATAGAATGTGCAGTGGGGAACTTAAAAAGGAAATGAGGAGGGCAAAAAGGGGGCATGAGAAAACATTGGCAGGTAAAATAGAGGAAAATCCAAAGTTATTTTACAAGCACATTAAGAGTAAGAGGATAACTAGGGAAAGAGTCGGGCCCATTAAGGACCATAGTGGTCATTTGTGTGTGGAGCCGGAAGACGTAGGTAGGGTTCTAAATGAATACTTTGTGATGGTGTTCACACGTGAGAGGGACGACATGGGTATGGAAATCAGGCAGAAGGACTGTGATATCATTCAAGAAATTAGCACAGAAAGGGAGGAGGTTCTCAGTTGCCTGGCAGGCTTAAAAGTAGATAAATCTCCAGGCCCGGATGAAATGTATCCCAGGCTGTTGAGTGAGGCAAGGGAGGAGATAGCAGGGGCGCTGGCAATAATTTTCAATACCTCTCTGGCCACAGGAGAGGTGCCAGAGGACTGGAGGACAGCCAATGTGGTACCGTTATTCAAGAAGGGAGGAAGGGATAAACCAGGGGACTACAGGCCAGTCAGTCTAACCTCAGTGATGAGGGAACTATTGGGAGCAATTGTGAGGGACAGAATGAATCTACACTTGGAGAGGCAGGGATTAAATCATGGACAGTCAGCATGGTTTTGTTAAGGGGAGGTCATATCTGACCAATTTGATTGAATTTTTCGAAGAGTATGTAGATGAGGGCAATGCACTTGACATAGTCTACTTGGACTTCAGCAAGGCTTTTGATAAGGGATTAGAATAGTTAGGTACTTGTTTGGCCGGCGCAGACGCGATGGGCCGAAGGGCCTTTCTCTGCGCTGTCGACCTCCCCGACTCTCTCAGGAACTTCCTCCTCATCTCCGTCTTCTGTGGGAGACCCCTCATTGTGAAACTGTGGCTCCCCGCCCCCTCCTTCTACTAAAGACCAACCCTAGCTTACCCACAAGCTAGGCCCAAATACGAGGAGCAGTGTTGGGGGGTAGGGGGGGGCGGGGGGGGGGCTCAGAATCCGGTGAGTGTGAGCATTAGGGTGGGCGTTGGGGGAGGGGATCAGGGCCTGTTGAAGGGGAAGTGGAGGGGCAGAAGATAAGGGCCGGGAGCTGGGGAGGAGATGAAAGCCTGGGGCCTTCTGCTAGGCCGAGTCGTCCTTGGCACCTCGTGTGGCTGGTGTTGAGTGAGGTCCGTCAAGGAGCTGCCTATCCTGTGATGAAGGGGGGGCTCCACCCCAAGCACCCTCCCCTTCCAGTCCCCCACACCTCCCCCCCCCCCCCCCCCACCCCATCTAGCTCCCCTCGTTCTTGGACTGTGTTGGGGGGAGGGTGGTCGCTGGCCGGGCCCAGCATTTGTTGCCCATCCCTAATTGCCCCTCGAGAGGGTGGTGTGGGTACGCCCGCAGCGCTATCTTTCCGTTGTGGTTTGACAGTCCCGCACTGAGACGTTTCAGAGGAGAGTTCGGGGACAGCCACCGTTGGCGTGGGCCAGGAGTCATGAGCAGGCCGGACCGGGTGAGGAGGGCAGATTCCCTTCCCCTGGGGGTGGGGGGGGCAGATGGGTTTGTACCGCGATCCAGTATTATCCTGCTCACCATTGACTGAGACCAGCCCCTTTTTTTCCTTCTTTAAAATTCCGGATTAATTAACTCTCTGAATTTGAATCCAAGCGGTGGCCCCTGGATTACAGCCCCAGTAACACACGGCCACTATCCCACCATCCCGATCGGATTGGCTTCAGGATTGGGATCGGCTCTCGGGCCGGGATTGGGATTGAGGTCAGGTCCCAGACTGGGATTGGGATCGGCTCTCGGGCCGGGATTGGGATTGGGATTGGGATTGGGATTGGGATCAGTCCGGGATTGGGATTGGGATTGGGATCAGTCCGGGATTGGGATCGGCTCTCGGGCTGGGATTGGGATTGGGATTGGGATTGGGATTGGGATCAGTCCGGGATTGGGATTGGGATTGGGATCAGTCCGGGATTGGGATCGGCTCTCGGGCTGGGATTGGGATTGCGGTCAGGTCCCAGACTGGGATTGGGATCGGCTCTCGGGCCGGGATTGGGACTGGGATTGGAATCGGCTCTCGGGTTGGGATTGGGATCGGCTCTCGGGCCGGGATTGGGATTGGGATCGGGCCGGGATTGGGACTGGGATTGGAACCAGCTCTCGGGTCTGGGTTGGGACTAGGATTGGGATCGGCTCTCGGGCCGGGATTGGGATTGGGATCAAGTTTCGGGCCAGGATTGGGATCGGCTCTCAGGCTGAGATTGGGACTGGGATTGGGATCGGCTCTCGGGTTGAGATTGGGATCGGCTCTCAGGTCGGGATTGGGACTGGGATTGGGATCGGCTCTCGGGTCTGGGTTGGGACTAGGATTGGGATCGGCTATCGGGCCGGGATTGGGACTGGGACTGGGATTGGGATCAAGTTTCGGGCCAGGATTGGGATCGGCTCTCAGGCCGGGATTGGGATTAGGATCGGGCCGGGATTGGGACTGGGGTTGGAATCGGCTCTCGGGTTGGGATTAGGATCGGCTCTCGGGCCGGGATTGGGATTGGGATCGGGCCGGGATTGGGACTGGGATTGGGATCGGCTCTCGGGTCAGGATTGGGACTGGGATTGGGATCGGCTCTCAGGTCGGGACTGGGATTGGGATTGGGATCGGCTCTCGGGTCAGGATTGGGACTGGGATTGGGATCGGGTCTCGGATCAGGATTGGGACTGGGAATGGAATCGGCTGTCGGGCCAGGATTGGGACTGGGATTGGGATCGGCTCTCGGGTCGGGGATTGGGACTGGGATTGGGATTGGGATTAGGATCAGTCTGGGATTGGGATCAGCTCTCGGTCCGGGTTTGGGACTGGGATTGGGATCGGCTCTCGGGTCGGGACTGAGATTGGGATTGGGATCGGCTCTCAGGCTGGGATTGGGACTGGGATTGGGATCGGCTCTCGGGTCGGGATTGGGACTGGGATTGGGATTGGGATTGGGATCAGTCCGGGATTGGGATCAGCTCTCGGTCCGGGTTTGGGACTGGGATTGGGATCGGCTCTCGGGTCGGGACTGAGATTGGGATTGGGATTGGGATCAGTCCGGGATTGGGATCAGCTCTCGGTCCGGGTTTGGGACTGGGATTGGGACCAGCTCTCGGGCTGGGATTGGGACTGGGATTGGGATTGGGATTGGGATTAGGATCAGTCCGGGATTGGGATCGACTCTCTGGCCGGGATTGGGATTGGGATTGGGATCGGCTCTCTGGCCGGGACTGGGACTGGGATCGGCTCTCGGGTCGGGATTGGGATTGGGATGGTGATCGGCTCTCAGGTCGGGATTGGGACTGGGAATGGGATCGGCTCTCGGGTCGGGATTGGGATTGGGATGGTGATCAACTCTCTGGCCGGGAATGGGATTGGGATTGGGATCGGCTCCTGGGTCGGGATTGGGATCGGCTCTCGGGCTGGGATTGGGACTGGGATTGGGATTGGGATTGGGATCAGTCCGGGATTGGGATCAGCTCTCAGGCTGGGATTGGGACTGGGATTGGGATCAGCTCTTGGGCTGAGATTGGGATCGGCTCTCTGGCCGGAATTGGGATTGGGATGGTGATCGGCTCTCTGGCCGGGATTGGGATTGGGATTGGGATCGGCTCTCTGGCCGGGACTGGGATCGGCTCTCTGGCCGGGATTGGGATTGGGATTGGGATCGGCTCTCTGGCCGGGACTGGGACTGGGACTGGGATCGGCTCTTGGGTCGGGATTGGGATCGGCTCTCGGGCTGGGATTGGGACTGGGATTGGGATCGGCTCTCGGGTCGGGATTGGGATTGGGATTGGCTCTCAGGCCAGGATTGGGACTTGGATTGGGATCGGCTCTCGGGCCGGGATTGGGACTGGGATTGGGATTGGGATCGGTCCGGGATTGGGACTGGGATTGGGACTGGGATTGGGATTGGGATTGGGATCGGGCCGGGATTGGGACTGGGATTGGGATTGGGATTGGGATTAGGATCAGTCCGGGATTGGGATCGACTCTCTGGCCGGGATTGGGATTGGGATTGGGATCGGCTCTCTGGCCGGGACTGGGACTGGGATCGGCTCTCGGGTCGGGATTGGGATTGGGATGGTGATCGGCTCTCAGGTCGGGATTGGGACTGGGAATGGGATCGGCTCTCGGGTCGGGATTGGGATTGGGATGGTGATCAACTCTCTGGCCGGGAATGGGATTGGGATTGGGATCGGCTCCTGGGTCGGGATTGGGATCGGCTCTCGGGCTGGGATTGGGACTGGGATTGGGATTGGGATTGGGATCAGTCCGGGATTGGGATCAGCTCTCAGGCTGGGATTGGGACTGGGATTGGGATCAGCTCTTGGGCTGAGATTGGGATCGGCTCTCTGGCCGGAATTGGGATTGGGATGGTGATCGGCTCTCTGGCCGGGATTGGGATTGGGATTGGGATCGGCTCTCTGGCCGGGACTGGGATCGGCTCTCTGGCCGGGATTGGGATTGGGATTGGGATCGGCTCTCTGGCCGGGACTGGGACTGGGACTGGGATCGGCTCTTGGGTCGGGATTGGGATCGGCTCTCGGGCTGGGATTGGGACTGGGATTGGGATCGGCTCTCGGGTCGGGATTGGGATTGGGATTGGCTCTCAGGCCAGGATTGGGACTTGGATTGGGATCGGCTCTCGGGCCGGGATTGGGACTGGGATTGGGATTGGGATCGGTCCGGGATTGGGACTGGGATTGGGACTGGGATTGGGATTGGGATTGGGATCGGGCCGGGATTGGGACTGGGATTGGGATTGGGATCGGGCCAGGATTGGGACTGGGATTGGGATTGGGATCGGGCCGGGATTGGGGACTGGGATTGGGACTGGAGCTAGGTTTTGGGGTGATGTCTCTGGTCTCGTTCGGGACATGGATTCTGGTTGTCTTCCAGTTGATTTTGGTGTGGCCTCGGGTTATCCTTGTCTTTGCCTTGGGAATGGGATTTGTTGGGCCTCTGTCATTGGGTAGCAGGTGGTTTGGGGAGGGGGAATGGTTTCCGTCAGGCGGACTCTTCCAGAATGAAATTAGGAAACACGTCTCCACACAAAGGGAGGCGGAAGTTTGGAACTCTCTCCCCCGCCAACGGCAATTGATGCCGGATCAGTTAATAGATTTTGGTCTTAAGGGATATGGGACGGAGGCGGGGATGTGGAGTTAGGTCACAGGTCAGACACGGTCTCACTGAATGGGCAGATCAGACTTGTAGAGGCTGAATGGGGGCCTCCTCCTGTTCCTGTGTAACAGGCTCGAGGGGCTGAATGGGGCCTCCTCCTGTTCCTGTGTAACAGGCTCGAGGGGCTGAATGGGGCCTCCTCCTGTTCCTGTGTAACAGGCTCGAGGGGCTGAATGGGGCCTCCTCCTGTTCCTGTGTAACAGGCTCGAGGAGGGGGCTGAATGGGGCCTCCTCCTGTTCCTGTGTAACAGGCTCGAGGTGGGGGCTGAATGGGGCCTCCTCCTGTTCCTGTGTAACAGGCTCGAGGGGCTGAATGGGGCCTCCTCCTGTCCCTGTGTAACAGGCTCGAGGGGCTGAATGGGGCCTCCTCCTGTCCCTGTGTAACAGGCTCGAGTAGGGGGGATGAATGGGGCCTCCTCCTGTTCCTGTGTAACAGGCTCGAGGAGGGGCTGAATGGGGCCTCCTCCTGTCCCTGTGTAACAGGCTCGAGGAGGGGGGGCTGAATGGGGCCTCCTCCTGTCCCTGTGTAACAGGCTCGAGGGGCTGAATGGGGCCTCCTCCTGTTCCTGTGTAACAGGCTCGAGGGGCTGAATGGGGCCTCCTCCTGTCCCTGTGTAACAGGCTCGAGGGGCTGAATGGGGCCTCCTCCTGTTCCTGTGTAACAGGCTCGAGGAGGGGGGGGCTGAATGGGGCCTCCTCCTGTCCCTGTGTAACAGGCTCGAGGGGCTGAATGGGGGCCTCCTCCTGTCCCTGTGTAACAGGCTCGAAGAGGGGGAGCTGAATGGGGCCTCCTCCTGTTCCTGTGTAACAGGCTCGAGGAGGGGCTGAATGGGGCCTCCTCCTGTCCCTGTGTAACAGGCTCGAGGAGGGGCTGAATGGGGCCTCCTCCTGTTCCTGTGTAACAGGCTCGAGGGGCTGAATGGGGCCTCCTCCTGTTCCTGTGTAACAGGCTCAAGGGGCTGAATGGGGCCTCCTCCTGTTCCTGTGTAACAGGCTCGAGGAGGGGGGGCTGAATGGGGCCTCCTCCTGTTCCTGTGTAACAGGCTCGAGGAGGGGGGCTGAATGGGGCCTCCTCCTGTTCCTGTGTAACAGGCTCGAGGAGGGGGGCTGAATGGGGCCTCCTCCTGTCCCTGTGTAACAGGCTCGAGGGGCTGAATGGGGCCTCCTCTTGTTCCTGTGTAACAGGCTCGAGGAGGGGGGCTGAATGGAGCCTCCTCCTGTTCCTGTGTAACAGGCTCGAGGGGCTGAATGGGGCCTCCTCCTGTTCCTGTGTAACAGGCTCGAGGAGGGGGCTGAATGGGGCCTCCTCCTGTTCCTATGTAACAGGCTCGAGGAGGAGGGGCTGAATGGGGGCCTCCTCCTGTCCCTGCTCTGACTGTGAGGATGGGTGTGACGCTGCTCCTTCGCACACACACACACAGTTTGAAACGCTCTATCCCACCTGATGTTTTTGTGAATTCCATTCACTCGTCTCGATCGGAGTTAGCTGGAACCCTGCCGAGCATTCCTCTCGGGGATTTGTTTCCATTCCTGTTTCACTGTGATTTTTAAGAGCCTGATTTGTGCTGCTTGCTCCCCTCGCAGAAGAAAATAATGATAATGATGTGTTGCATCATCCTGATCATCATCGCTGCCTCGACCATCGGAGGAATCTTCGCCTGAACCCGTGATCACTGGGAGGTAAGCGGGACAGCGAGCGGCTCCGGGACCCTGGCGGGGGGTGGGCGGGGTGGGTGGCGGTGGTGATGAGGGGGTGGGTGGGGGTGGGGGAGGGTTTGGGGAGATGGGGTGGGGTGGGTGGGCTTGGGGGAGGGGGGTGGTGAGGAAGGGCGTTGGGTGGGGGTGGGGGTGGGGCAGTGATGGGGGGGGTGGGCGTTGTGGGTGGGGGAGGGTTTGGGGAGGTGTGGGGGTGGGGGAGGGGGAGGTGTGGGGGTGAGGGGGTGGGGGAGGGGGAGGGGGAGGTGGGGGGGAGGTGGGGGTGAGGGGGAGGTGGGGGTGGGAGTGAGGGGGAGGTGAGGGTGGGGGGGGAGGGGGTGAAGGGGAGGTGGGGGGGAGGGGGTGATGGGGAGGTGGGGGAGAGGGGGGTGAAGGGGAGGTGGGGGGGAGGGGGTGAAGGGGAGGTGGGGGGGAGGGGGTGAAGGGGAGGTGGGGGGAGGGGTGAAGGGGAGGTGGGGGGGAGGGGGTGAAGGGGAGGTGGGGGGGAGGGGGAGGTGGGGGTGGGGGGAGGGGGAGGTGAAGGGGAGGTGGAGGTGGGGGTGGGGGTGAGGGGAGAGGTGGGAGTTTGGGGGGGGAGGTGGTGGGAGTTTGGGGGGGGAGGTGGTGGGAGTTTGGGGGGGGGGCGGTGGGAGTTTGGGGGGGGGCGGTGGGGAGTTTGGGGGGGGGCGGTGGGGAGTTTGGGGGGGGGGGCGGTGGGAGTTTGGGGGGGGGGCGGTGGGAGTTTGGGGGGGGGGCGGTGGGAGTTTGCGGGGGGGCGGTGGGAGTTTGCGGGGGGGGCGGTGGGAGTTTGCGGGGGGGGGCGGTGGGAGTTTGTGGGGGGGGGGGGGCTTTGGGGGATGTGAGGGTCTCGTGTGGTGAGTCCAGCTTTTGTTGTGGGTCAGCCCGAACATCAGCTCCAGCAGAATGGCCAGGGCTATCCCACCTTAAAGTGACAGTCCATCCCACCTTAAAGTGACAGTCCATCCCACCTTAAAGTGACCGTCCATTCACCTTAAAGTGACCGTCCATCCCACCTTAAAGTGACCGTCCATCCCACCTTAAAGTGACAGTCCATCCCCACCTTCAAGTGACAGTCCATCCCCACCTTCAAGTGACAGTCCATCCCCACCTTAAAGTGACAGTCCATCCCCACCTTAAAGTGACAGTCCATCCCCACCTTAAAGTGACAGTCCATCCCCACCTTAAAGTGACAGTCCATCCCCACCTTAAAGTGGCAGTCCATCCCACCTTAAAGTGACCGTCCATCCCGACCTTAAAGTGACAGTCCATCCCGATCTTAAAGTGACCGTCCATCCCCACCTTAAAGTGACCGTCCATCCCCACCTTAAAGTGACTTTCCATCCCCACCTTAAAGTGACAGTCCATCCCGACCTTAAAGTGACAGTCCATCCCCACCTTAAAGTGACCGTCCATCCCGACCTTAAAGTGACAGTCCATCCCGACCTTAAAGTGACAGTCCATCCACCTTAAAGTGACAGTCCATCCCACCTTAAAGTGACCGTCCATCCCACCTTAAAGTGACAGTCCATCCCCACCTTAAAGTGACCGTCCATCCCGACCTTAAAGTGACCTTCCATCCCGACCTTAAAGTGACAGTCCATCCCCACCTTAAAGTGACCGTCCATCCCCACCTTAAAGTGACAGTCCATCCCACCTTAAAGTGACAGTCCATCCCACCTTAAAGTGACTGTCCATCCCACCTTAAAGTGACTGTCCATCCCCACTTTAAAGTGACAGTCCATCCCACCTTAAAGTGACCGTCCATCCCGACCTTAAAGTGACAGTCCATCCCCACCTTAAAGTGACCGTCCATCCCCACTTAAAGGGGGTAGGAGGGGGGTATATGTAGGAGGGGGTATAAGTAGGAGGGGTAGGAGGGGGTATAAGTAGGAGGGGTAGGAGGGGGGTATAATTAGGAGGGGTAGGAAGGGGTATAAGTAGGAGGGGGTATAAGTAGGAGGGGTAGGAGGGGGTATAAGTAGGAGGGGTAGGAGGGGGTATAAGTAGGAGGGGTAGGAGGGGGTATAAGTAGGAGGGGTAGGAGCGGGTATTAGTAGGAGGGGTAGGAGGGGGTATAAGTAGGAGGGATAGGAAGGGGTATAAGTAGGAGGGGTAGGAAGGGGTATAAGTAGGAGGGGGTATAAGTAGGAGGGGGTATAATTAGGAGGGGGTATAAGTAAGACGGGTAGGAGGGGGTATAAGTAGGAAGGGTGA
>JANJGN010005242.1:0-25044 GCA_026770705.1 Isurus oxyrinchus
GAAAGGGGGTGGGGTTCTCTGCTTCAACAAAAACAACCCAAGTCTATCCAACCTCTTTTCATAACTTAAATGTTTCATCCCAGGCAACATCCTGGTGAATCTCCTCTGCACCCCCTCCAGTACTATCAAATCCTTCCTAAAATGTGGCGACCAGAACTGCACACAGCACACCACCTGTGGCCTCACCAAGGTTCTATACAACTCCAACATGACCTCCCTACTTCTGTAATCTATGCCTCGATTGATAAAGGCAACTGTCCCATATGCCTTTTTCACCACCCCACTAACATGCCCCTCCGCGTTCAGAGATCTATGAACACACACACCAAGGTCCCTTTGTTCCTCAGAACTTCCTAGTGTCATGCCTCTCATTGAATACTTTCTTGTCAAGTTACTCCTTCCAAAGTGTATCACCTCTTACTTTTCAGGGTTAAGTACCATCTGCCACTTACCTGCCTATCTGACCATCCCGTCTATATCTTCCTGTAGGCCAAGACACTCAACCTCACTGTTAACCACCCAGCCAATTTTTGTGTCATCCGCAAACTTACTAATCCTACCCCCCACATTGTCATCTGTGTCGTTTATATAACTAACAAATAATAGGGGACCCAGCTCAGATCCCTGTGGTACACCACTGGACACTGGCTTCCAGTCACTGAAGCATCCTTCTGTCATCACACTCTGAGTCCTACAACTAAGCTAATTTTGAATCCACCTTATCAAATTACCCTGTACCCCATGTGCATTTGCCTTCTTTATAAGTCTCCCATGTGAGACCTTGTCAAAGGCTTTACTGAAATCCATATAAACTACATCAGCTGCACTACCCTCATCTACACACCTGGTCACCTCCTCAAAAAATTCAATCAAATTTGTTAGGCATGACCTCCCTCTGACAAAGCCATGTTGACTATCCCTGATCAAACCTTGCCTCTCCAAGTAGAGATAGATTCTCTGCTCCAGAATTTTCTCCAATAGTTTCCCTACCACTGACGTGAGACTCACTGGCCTGTAGTTCCCTGGCTTATCTCTACAACCCTTCTTAAATAGCGGAACCACATTAGCTGTTCTCCAGTCCTCTGGCACCTCCCCCGTGGCCAGAGAGGAATTAAAAATTTGGGTCAGAGCCCCTGCGATCTCGTCCCTTGCCTCCCTCAGCAGTCTGGGACACAATCATCCGGACCTGGAGATTTGTCCACTTTAAGCCTGCCAGCACCTCCAATACCTTGTCACTCTCTCTATCAATTTGCTTAAGAACCTCGCAGTCTCTATCCCCGAGTTCGATACCGTCATCCTCATTCTCTTGGGTGAAGACAGATGTGAAGTATTCATTCAATACTGTAGTCATGTCCTCTGGCTCCACCCATAGATTGCCCCCTTTGTCCCTACTCTTTCCCTGGTGATCCTTTTCCCATTCATATACTTATAGAATATCTTGGGATTTTCCCTACTTTTACCAGCCAGAGCTTTCTCATTTCCCCTCTTTGCTCTCTTAATTGCTTTCTTAAGCTCCACCCTGCACTTTCTGTACTCCACTAATGCCTCCGCTGATTTGCTTCCCTTGTACCTGCTAAAAGCCTCTCTTTTCCTTCTTATCGTAATCTGAATACCTCTGGTCATCCATGGTTCTCTGGGCTTGTTACTCATTCCTATCCCCCGAGAGGGAACATGTTGAGCCTGTACCCTCCCCATTTCCTTTTTGAACGCCCTCCACTGCTCCTGTGTAGATTTCCCCAAAAGTAGCTGTTCGCAGTCTACCTTGGCCAGATCCTGCCTTATTTTACTAAAATCCACTCTCTCCCAATCCAAAACTGCTGGAGACCAGGACGATGCTGAGTCAAAGACAGATGATGAGCCTCTGGAGTTGTCCATTAGGCGGCAGATGCTGGATGTTCAGCGAGATGTCCGGGAGGATCTGGCAGAAATCCATGAGGGTCTGCGTGCCATGATCTCCGTTGTGGAGAAGTCCATGTGGAGCATTAGCGCTGTGTTGACCCTCATGGCCGAGCGCACTGCCTCCTCCATTCAAAGAGTGGCAATTCCCATGGAGAGGCAACTCTGGGGACACAATTAGGAGTTCCTAGAGTGGCACTTGGACCTGCAAGACCTCACATAGGCAAAGACTTCAGGTGGTCAGTGTCCATGTGGGAGATGGATGAGGCATCCAGTACCCCAGCTAGGTGCTTGTTCATCAATGGTGAGCAGGGAGGTCCACAGCGATCTCACGTTGGCCCATGAACTGCCTGTCGTCCCTGCGGGCTCCTCTCAAGGTGCTCTGGATGACGGCAGCAGCTCCTCCGCCCCTCTGCCAGTGACCGTGATGAGGCTGCGTCGACTGGGGAGATGCCATGCATGGCACTGGCTGCTTCCTCCCAGGTGGGGTCAGCACAGGCTCCACGGGCCAGAGGACGACCACCAAGATTATCAAGGCCAACAAGACACCAGAGTCAGCAGGCTGCCTCCAAAACCGGTGCCAGTGACTGGGGAGGGGGGCACCTAGATGTAACACTCACAAAGATAAGTTAAAGGCATTATCAGCACAAGTGGGACTGGTCATGGGTGATCTTCTGCTGTGCAACGTTTTGTTTATTTTAACAGGTCTGGTATTGAAGACCAGAGAAGGTTTTGTTAATTAGTTTTGAGTGTCAACACAAGATACATTTTCTTTTGTCATAATGGCCTGAATATGCTTCACCTTTTTATTTAATGTAGTGCAAGGTATGCCAGCATGTAAAACTGGATGTAGGTGGCTCGAAACTTTATTGCACAGGCACTGAGTGTACTTTGGGTGCAAGTGAAAGGGTCATGTCAGACATCTAGTATGGAGGTGGCAGCCCTGGCAGATCTTTGGCAGCCTAGCTGAAGGAGCATTGGATCAAGGCGTCCCTGGTGCCCCTGCCTCACTGGAGGTTACCAGGGTCTGCCTCTATTCCCTTAGCGTTCTCCTCACCATGGTCCTCTTCTGACTCACTACTAGACTCATCATCTGTGGTCTGTGGAGCTGCGTCAAGATCCTCTTCCTCCAGTGGGTCCCCCCTTGCTCTGCCTCTGTTCTTGGATAGCGAAAATGAGTCATGCCGATCGCCCTTGTCACCCAGCAGTCATCCATCCAGCCGGGCTGGAGCACTGAAGAGCCTCAGCTCCTGGGAGTGTCTGACGTTGTAAGAATCATGGGAGCTGCCTGGGTACCTTGCCCAGACTTGCAGAACCTGCATCCTGTGATCACACACTATCTGCAAGCTCATGGAGTGGAAACCCTTCCTGTTGACGAAGGCACCGGGCTCACCTGCTGGACCCTTGATGGTCACATCTGTGCAGCCTATTGCCTGGGAAACCCAGCAATGGCTGTGAAGCCTCTGGCTCGCTCAGTCTGATTGGCCTCGTCCGTACGGTAATGAATGAATGTCAGTACCCACCTGAATAGAGCTTCTGTCATCAGCTTGATGCAACTGTGGACAGCTGATTGAGAGATTCCACAAAGATCCCCAACTGATCCCTGGAAAGAGCCAGAGGCATAGAAGCTGAGGGCTACTGTGACCTTTGAAGCTAGTGACATGGGGTGTCCACCCACACAGTTGTAGCTGATCTCAGGCCCAATCACCTGGCAAATGGAGGTCACTATCTCCCCTGAGAGGCGGAGCCTTCTTTGGCATTGCACCTCAGACATATTAAGGTAGCTGCATTGCTCCCTGTAAACGCTGGCAGCAGGATAGTGGTGTCTTCTGCGGCCCCTTCCGCCTTGGACCTCCTGCTGGCCCTGAGCACCTTGAGCCTGCGCCTCTCCTCCCACAGGTCCCTCCCCTGGAAGCTGCATTGGGACACCTGGCCTCCTCTCCCTTCTGCCCCTCTCTTCCTCCTCAGAGGAGGTGCCACCAGCAGAGACCACAATTCCCATTATCAGGGTAACAGAAGACTGTCTGATACCTGGAAGGGTTCACATGGTCTGAATCCTCCGGGGGCCTTTGGAAACAAAAATAAGTCCTGAAATAAAGTCTGGAAATGCTAACAATGAAGTTCCGAATGGAGATGAAGCTGCCAAGTACCAATACGTCACCAGCAGCAAACTATCTACCTGACTCCTTACCACTCATACTGGCAACGCTGCTCACTTCTTTTTATTCTGCCCGTTGATGAGGTTTATGAAATTGTGGGCTGCCCGCCTGCCCATTTTGCGCGTGCAACGAGCACAAAATTGCAAGGGCGATGAAAAATCGCTGCCAGTTGACTTCTTATTGGTCTTATGTGGCCTGTTAATTGATGGCGGGCATGGCTCCGGTACCCGCTCGTGACCGTTGACCGAAATATCACATGATTGTGCGATGACATTGGGATGCTCGCCTGATGTCATTGCCCGCTATTTTACACCTGAATTGGTTGGGTGTACACCGCCTGTGGGATGTAAAATGCTGCCCTGTATTTTCATCATCAGTCTCTTGCTGTCTTTACACTTCATGCTCCTGCACCACTGCCTGGCCAGGAGGCAGGTCTTGGGTATTTGAAAAGAGAGAGGCATTGGGTAGAGTTGCAGAGAGTAAAGTGGGGAGAAACAAGAGGTGCATCCTCACACCATCGGCAACTTGGGAATCAGAGGAAATTATGGGGTGAGTTGGAAGGATGACATGTGAAAAAGGAGTTGTTACTTTCAATCAGTGTACATAGCCTCATTGATGGTGGTACATCAGTGATGGTGATTACTGCCTCCTCCATGGGGATAAGGACATGTAGCCATGCCTACCCCCACCAGTTAGGTTATCTGCCTCCTTGTGTAGCAAGAGAGAATGAAGTGTGAACCTACAAATTTGAAGTATGAGTCATGCTTAATGAAGATTGTTGGTAGGTGAGTGATTGTTGGGTAGGTGTGGTACATTGAGCAGTGTCAGAGATTTGTGGTGCAGTTGGTGCAATATAGCGTCATAGAACTTCTTGCAACACTGCATCCAGGTCCTCAGAGTTAGATACCCGGCATTGACCTGCATGGTTATCTTATATTCCCATCTTTGCGAGTTTGTCTGAATTCCTCCTGCCCTCCTATAAATGGAGGACCCCTCTCCTTCTGTTGACTTCCTACAATAAGGGCCTCTGGTACTGCATCAGAGAACCTTGGTCCTGCTCTCTGCCACGTTGTGCCATTCCTGTGTATTTCTTAGGTCTGAGTTACTTCTACAATGAATTCAGCACCTGCTCAAGCCAGAATGCACTTCTCCTTTAAGAGTTGCAGGTTTCATTTAAGTAGATCCAGCTAGCTTGAATTTGTTCTGGACTCTCAAGATTTTCCCTTCTTAACTCTTGCATGCAGCCACTCAACAGCATGCTTAGCATTGGCTGTACACTGTAATTATCATAATAAGAAAGCAGCACGATGTTTGCATGTTCCCTGCATTGCAATGAATGGGCACAGGTTAATCACACTTCACAATCCCCGCATCAATTTTTAGCACTTATCCAATTTCTTTTTCCCCAGTCACTTTTCATAAACCTCCCTGATCTACTTTGAGATTATTTTACCTGAAATATGTCAACTTTCTGCTATTTCAGTAATAATATTCTTTCTGTGCTTATAGTTATCATGAATATGTTCAATAAAAATTGATGCCATGTGATCTCTGTTTAAAATCAAAAACAGCATGAGTGATATGTATTTCTGTCAATGAAACTGCAACAACTGAGCATTAGTGTTTCATGTTCTGTTATTTTATTCCAGTTTCCAGAAGGTGCATCTAGTGTGGAGGGCAGGGGGTTTCAATCTGTGGAATTTGTAAATCTAGGCTCCTAACCTAACATCAGAAGACAAAGCAAGAAACACATTACCTCTGCGGTGACTGACCACTGTTATCCAAAAATGATGCTCCCAGAACACCAGCACATGGAAGTTCCCCTCCAAGTCACTCACCATCCTGACTTGGAAATATATCACCATTCCTTCACTGTCACTGGGTCAAAATCCTAGAACTCCCTCCCTAACAGCACTGTGGGTGTACCTACACCACATGGACTGCAGCGGTTCAAGAAGGCAGCTCACCCTTCTCAAGGGCAACTAGGGATGGGCAATAAATGCTGACCCAGCCAGCGAAGCCCACATCCAATGAAAGAATTTTTAAAAATGACAACCCTCAGTCACATCTAAAGAAACAATCATATTTATTCATATTAGGCCAAATCCTCAAAGGATAGCAATGCTTGGGAGTTCTGAAAGGGCAGTAAGGATGATTCTGGGAGTTCAAAGAGGAGCTAACATTTAACAATTTTCCACGGCCTCTTCTGGCCAGTTGGCTCCTCCCACCATGTCTTTACTACTGAGCAACAGACAGCACAAGACTTCTCCTCACTGATTTTAAAATAGTGTTGCAGCACTGGTATCATCAGAGGTTAAAATAGAGAAATAGAACACTTGTAATTCCTTCAACAATTCAAAATGAAAAAAGGGAAAGAAAAGTTAAACAAAGAAAGAAATAGACAACGAAATAGAATTCAGGAGGTGCAGTGATTAGTAAGTTTTGAGAATGAAATGGAAGAGAAAAAAAGGAAATTGAAGCAAGAAAAAGGTGATAAAACAAAGAAGAAAATCAGAATGCAGGAAAGGAAAATAAAGACTATAATGTAAAGAAAGGAATTTAGCCCTCCCTTGTTGTATTGGCTGTTATATTTTAGTGACATACTGAGTTTAGTAATAAAATGCTTTGCTCAAATGTCAATTTTGCTGAAGTGTTATGTAAATTTTCCTGCTGTATAGTGAACTAACGTTCATATGGTTTTCTAACACAGATTGCATGTGCAATTGTGATGGCAACTTTATAATAAGGAATGAATCAGTGGAATAGCACCCATTTATTCCCGCTAATTTGTTGGTGGGTTGGAGATAGTGAGGGTGGTGAAATAATGAGGTGAATAAAATGGGAAGGAATCAGCTTCACTGATGTGTGTGCCTGTCGGCAGGAATAGCACAACAGCGAGAGGAAATGAAGAGGCAAGCAGAGAAAGGGTGGAAGAGAGTGAAGAAGGTGGAAAAATGAAGAGAGGAACATAAAAAAAAGAAAGAAATGAAATAGGAGAAGTAAGATAAGGTTGCACATTAAAGAAAGCCTATTTTAAAAAATGATGGTCTTTTCCCCCCACAGGCACAGTCCCTCAATAGAGCCTACACCAGCTCAAATTTATTAGATCATCGACAGGCATCGATTTTTCACTTGGGATTTTTGCTATTTAGCTTTTAAAGATTCATTGGTCACTAGCACTTATGAGTACATTTGACATAGTCTCTGTTTCTCATTTATTTAATTATAAATGGGTGCAGCCAGATACATTTGAGAAGACAACTCTTATATTAAGGTTTTTAAATGCCTAAATTTAAATTTTCACTATTTTGTAGTTTCTCCATGTGCAGGATATATTTCTAAAAGAGTATTTGGTTTAGGAGTCAAATGTTGTCTCTTAAAGTTTCAGCCAAAGGAAATTGGAAACCCCTTCCGTAAATATTGCTTTAAGGGCTAACACATGCAGGCCTGGATTTATAATGCTGTGTCAGAATCATCATGTTCCTAGAATTAACAGGCAAAGTCATCTTATTACTGATTCTACACTGAGCAATAACCTACAGGGAGCTGTAAATGTCAGGGTAACTGTACAGAAAATTTGCAATATGCTTTGTGATGCTGATTGTCATTCAAGATGACCTCTACTAAGTACATCCCTCTGAATCACTGACAGCAGAATGCTGGACTTCACTTAGCAGAAACGGCATGTTACTCTGAGGCTTTTGCTGCTTTGGAGACAAATTTACTGTAACAGTTACTGTTGTTTATCGAGCTATAGAGTAGTACTATCACTCTGATTGTTTTTCTCACATTTTAGATACTTGTGCCCAGAGCCAACTATAAACAGAGTGCAAAATAACTACCAGCATACAAGATAGAGGAAACTTTGGTGAGGTATGCTATACCTAAACATCTTCAATCTTTTACACCTATCAGCCATTGTGGCTGACAGCATCTTGGCACATTATGGTGACTCCGTCCAGAGATTTTACAGATTTCCTGCAGTTCCATTGGCTCATTATGTATGAAAATATCTCAGTATTTTCAGTGCTGCAGGAACAAATTCATTTTTCCAGTATTTAATGAGGACCTTATAAATTGTATTTTGAAATTTATTCTCAGTGAGACCTGCAATGTACTTTCTGTTATTTTGAAAGTATTTTAATGGTATCAGTATGAGTTTGCATGATTGCATTTTCTTAAGAATACTGTTCTTTTTGAACAGCCACGACTGGCAGCTCTCCGGCTTCAGTATTGCCACCAGGAGTGGTGGCCACTGCTGGGACTACATCCATTCGTCAACTGTGATTTTTGCTGGAGACAGATGAGGGGACAAGTTGGCGAGGAGGGGGGCTGGGGGTGTGAGGGATGGGGAGGGGATGGTTACAGTAGGATTGGGCTAGGAGGCCCTAGTGAGGGGCGGGGATGTGGGGCCAGAGTGCACAGGCCAGGAGTCGAGAAAAAACCCCAGGAGGGGATAGACCTTGGGGGTATGGCCTCTGATGGGTCCAGGGGTCCATTAATGTAGTCCCCCCTGCCCTTTCCTGACAATAGCATGAGGTGTGAGAGCTGCAAGGTTTCCAATTTGACATCGGCCACTGCCTGCCATGGCAAGAATTGTGGCCGGGGTGGGAAGAGACCTTAAGTGGTCATTAATTGGCTACTTAAGGTCTTCAATTGGCTCAAGGCCTGATAACTCTCCTGCCATGTATAAAATTGTGATACAGTCAGGGCCGGGCAGGTAGGTGCCAGGAATGGCACCCATGGCATTATACCCAATTTTATGCCTCACCCACCCACCAACCTGCCCCAGGGGTTGTTTAAAATTCTGCCAATGGGAGGGTTCTGCACTTTCCTCAGAGCCCCATTTGTTTATGCTGCTTAACACTTGTTTATGATAATTTTTACATTCTGACATATGCTAGTGTAATTGGCAAGAAACTTAAGAGTAAATTGGCATCAGTAAGATGGGAACACAAATGAGTTTCACACCCAATTATGACATGATGGGAAATTCTACCCCAAGGACATAATTTTACTGAAAGAAATGAATAATCTGAATTTTCTTCCTTCCTCTGTAGGCCTCTGCTGTTTCAACATAATTATATTTGCATTATATTATGCATCTACAGGCTACTAATCACATTCAGCTTTACAAATAAACACATCTAGAATATCTTTGAGACAAGCTGCTTTGTCAAATGGATCTCCCAGTAAAGGTGCTTATTCCCTTGAAGGAATGATAATATTTTTCTGTTGAATGTTATGACTTGGAATTATTCGCTCCCACCATAGAAACACTTGAAGCTTGACTTTTATTGATGGAGTGTCTATGAAATGGCATGGTGTGCAATATCACCTGCAACATGACCTCAGAGAGGTAGCAATGAAAGTTAATGGAGTGGTAGGCAAGTACGATGTGCTTGGAATCAATCTTGAGGTTTATATGCCCTCCTGTGATTTACAGTGCTCCTTTCTCTCCAAGGAATTGCTGCAGACCGGATCCACTACCCAATAGTGGGTAAGTGGTAATTAGGGCTGGTTGTTGCAAGACTTCCATGAATAAACGAACTGTGGAGGATACTTAAACTATTTACTTTTTGTTCTCAGAGAAAGAACAGTTCGAGACAAACATTGTTCTTTCTCTTAAAACACTGTCCTCTTCTGATGTTGTTGATTGGTTTTAGGGTACATTTGCTCAGGCACCATACCCAAGCAGCTTTTTTATAGATGAACCCAGACAGTGAGTATTTTAATCCATTTCTCCGCGGTAGTCACCCAATGTCAACACAAATATACCTTGCAGCAGGTATCTCTAGACAGCCATCAGTAGTGGGAACCTTGGTTCATTTTAATCCCCTCCCCAGTCCAGGCTGTTGAGATTAAACATAGCAGATCCCCCAACCCCCTCAGTGCACAGTCTGGCGATAGAACCTGGGGATAGCTTAGGTCTATACTTATAAAGTGAGCCACTTGAGGATCGCAATGATTATGTTTTCAGTAGAGCCAAAAATGTAATTGTTTTGTTTTCCTGTTTTACAGTCAACATGCACTCACACACTCCCAGGGGAATCTGTACTCAAAGTGAACGCAAGTGTGAGATAGAGCGACTATATTGTAATGCTATTCTGCAAACAGAAGTGCAACTCCCTGCTGGGAAGTGCAGGAGCATTGCATTGACCCCGTATATAAATTAACACTTTCAGAAAATCTTTAGTTGATGCAGTTCCTTTCCTCCCTAAATCATTATCTCACTTTTAGTGACAACAGAAATTCCCAACTCTGCAGACTTGGACTTAATAAGAGATAATGTTAATTGAAACACTCAATGCATGTTCAACCTAAATAAGAAAAAAGTGAATGCTGAAAATCTGAAATAAAAACAGAAAATGCTGGAAATGCTCAGCAGATCTGGCACTATCTGTGCAACAACTCAACGAGAAACAGAATTCAGGCCAATGAACTTTCATCACATGGGCAAAAGAGGCAGGGATGGGGGACGAGAGGAAAGGATAATGGGGAAGGTTTGTGTTAGGGTGGCAAGCTGGAGAGGGGATTCAACAGGGACTCAACATTCAGCAGCTAACATCCAAAGCAGCAAGGTTCTTAAATTTCTGAGGAGGAATCTTTCGTATTGCAACAAAAATATCCGAGTTATAGCTTACCAAACATTTGTTCACCCAATCCTGAAGTATACAAGTTGTGTGTGGGCTCCTTATATGGCGAAAGATTATATATAAGATGGAAGCAATGCAAAGACATGCTGCATGCATCAGTATGGGAAGTACACCAGTGTCACATCCTTGATCAAAGATTTGGAATGGAATCACAACAGCAAAGGAGGGAGAGAAATAGACAAACTGTGTTCCATAAAATATGGAATGGACTGGTGGGAATTGACAGAAACAAGTATATGGTGCCCTCCAGCAATGACTAAACATGAGGTAGCCATTCACACAAATGACAAAGACCATTTGTTTCCAAGACGGTCTATCAACAATCCGTCTTCTTCACAAGAACAATCCCACAATGGAACACAATGCCAAAGGAAAAGTCACAGCTCCATCACTTGAAATCTTCAAGAACCATCCTCAGGTTATTCCCTTTTACAAGTTTTCATTACCAGGACTACCATTTCAGCAGGTCATACCTGGTTTAGCTAATACTATCCAGGGCCAGGGAGAGAAATAATGGCATCTGGTGCTTCTCCTCACTCCCCACTTTAACCCTCCTCCTCAATGATGCATGATATTTTTCACCTTTCAAGATTTATCCACCAATTCACAAAACAATCACTAAAAGGTCCTAGTAAAATGATAACAACTATTGTTGTCACCAGGTTACAAATATCATCTGATATATATGCAGCATATGTCAGTAATATTAAGAACAGCAACAATATAATAGTGCTAGTTTGTGTGTGCCCTGTAGCTGATCCCACCATGACTATTAAACAAACCAGAAAGTACAAATTTTACTTTATCCACATCGTGCAATATTGTTAATTTCACAGGAAAATATCCCATTAGGTTTTAATAACACTATGCAGATGATAAAGCTGATTTTGGTGACTGCCTCAGCCCTCATTAACATATTCTACACATTGCACCACATGGAGCAGATGACAGTAAATTTATATTTTGGGGAAAGATTCAATACTTGTGACCCAGATAAACTGCACAAGATCCTTTCTATCCTGTAGAAGTAGGAGACTTTCTTCTGCCTGGGCGAATGAACCCCCCATCCTCAACCTCCTCTCTACCCCTTCCCTCCAACACCACCCTACCCTGCAACACCCCCAATTTCTCCCCAACCCCCCCTCCCAAACCTCCCCACAATCCCTAAACCCCAAATCCCTCAGCCTCCCCGACCCCCTCCCCCAAATTCTCCAACCTCCACCCCAGCCCCCTCCAACCTCTTCCCCACCTTCAAACCCCTACACCCTCCAACCTCCACCCCAAACCCCCCCAACCTCTCCCCCCAACCCCCCAGCCACCCCACCCCCAACCCTCCCCCGAAACATATAGCATCTAATTGGTTCTAAAATTACAGGGATTTCACTTACCATTCTTCAACCAAGAGCACTCTCCTGATGGTTACTGCGCTGCTGCTGATTTTCTGGTGGGTTTTCAAAAAAAATAATTGGAACCACGAAGCTGCCCGAAGGTTGGAAGCAGCACAGCAACTCAGTGAAACTGACCTGACTGGTAGGCTTTAAAAAAATTAGAACTCTCAGCCTGATGGTTCTGATTTTTTTAAGCTGGTCTTTCAGGTCTGCAGCTCTGGCTGCTCAATGTGGACTACTTGAGAACTCCATTTAAAAAACTGACCCTGGGCCCCCCTTTATCCTCCAGGACCCGGTGTTTGGCACCATCTGCACCCTCCTCTTGTGGACCCTGGTACTACCCACATAATTGTTGGTGGAATACGGATATTAGTCTTTGATGCTGACACAACTAAGGCAGAAGCAGAAGCAGGAGAGATTTAATGTAAAAGGGACGATGATGCAAGACAAAAGGAGACTGTCATGGAAGGAGTAAAGAAACAAAAGATGGATCTCGAAGAGGTGTAAATGAGAATCATAGAGAATCAACAACTGCTGTCTGTAAAAATGGAGCAAAGGTTATGATCTGAAATTAAGTGGTGAAGATGACATAAGGAGTCTGCAAAGAAACTTGGATAGGTTGAGCGAGTGGGCAAAAATTTGGCAGATGGTGTATAATGTGGGAAAACGTGAACTTGTCTACTTTGACAGGAAGAGTAGAAAAGCAATATACTATTTAAATAACAAGAGATTGCAGATCTCTTCTTAGACAGGAATCTGGGTGTGCTGGTACATGAAACATAAAATGTTAGCATGCAGGTGCAGCAAATGATTAAGAAGTCAAATAGAATGTGGTTGTTTATTTCAAAGGGAATCAAGTATAAAAATAAGGAAGTGTTGTTAAAATCGTACAGGGTGTTGGTGAGAACACATCTGGAGTACTGTGTGCAGTTTTGGCCTCCTTACATAAGAAAGGATATAATTACATTAGAAGCAGTCCAGAGAAGGTTCATACATCTGATTCCTGGGATGAAGGGGTTATCTTATGAGGAAAGATTGGGCAGGTTGGGCCTGTGTCCTTTGGAGTTTGGAAGACTGAGGGGTGATCTTATTGATACATGTAAGATCCTGAGGGGATTTGGCAGGGTGGACTAGAACTAGGGTACACAGTTTAAAAATAAGGGGTATCCCAGTTAAGATAGAGATGAAGAGAATTTTTTTTCTTTCAAGGATTCGTTACCCTATGGAATGCTCTTCCCCAGAGAGCAATAGAGATGGGGTCATTGATTCCCTTGTTAACCAAGAATCTATCTAACTCAGCCTTAAACATTCAAAGTTCCTGGGGGTAGACAGGAAAATAGAGTTAAGGCCATAATCAGATCAGCCATGATCTTATCAAATGGTGGAGCAGGCTCAAGGGGCCGAATGGCCTACTCTTACTCCTAATTTGTTTGTTCATATGTATGTAAACTCTCTATTGAGTGTAGAAGGCTGTAATTTACCTAATCTAAAGATAGGGGCTAAATTTTTGAACCCTGCTGTGCTTGGAAATGAAAGTGGGTGGGACCCAGGAATAGAGGTGTCGACCATTTTAGCAATGGTAGATTCAGGGCTGACAGGGTGACCCTCCCCCATGAGGCGGATAGCTGATTAGGTTCATTAAGACTTCTGTTAAATCAACTTAAAGTTTCCTGAACTGACGGGGGAGAAGTTGAACTGCCTGGAGGCTGGCAACCAGTAGCAGGCTGGGGGGGAGGCAGCATTTCATGAAGACCCCCCCCTGCTTGCCTGGATGTGAATGGAACTAAAGACCACCGTGTAGAAGGATTCCCCACCCCTCCAACCCTCAGTTCACCCGACCGCTCCCACAGTGGTGGCTGGCTGCTGTATCTTCTTATTTCAACTTTTAAAAAGCTTGGTGACAGGATGCCTCCATGTTGAAATATTCTCTCAGTTACTAATTATTAATTGAAGGCTGCTGCTCCTCTCAAGCTGGAAGGCCACTGAATGACTCTCCAGCTTTGAGCTCGCCTGCCATCCTTAATTGGACAGAGAACCTAGCTCCGTGCCAATTAAGGGCGTGCTTCCATGAAAATCCTAAGAATGACTGTTTTTTCCTGGGAGCAGGTTGGGACCCCTGACATGAAAATTCAGCCTAAGGTGTTGTTTTTCCACTTATATTGAACTTCATTCTTCTACCAAGGTAGTCCTGTTTGTTGGTTTTGGGAAGGAATTAAAAGCTAGCTGTGTGGGATTGGGGACTATGGGCAGAATTTAAACTGCCAAGAGTGGGTGGGGGAGGTGGGTTTGATTACAGACTGGGGGTTAGATCCATTAAAGTGGCATCAGTTGAGAACCCAACATGATACTGCGCACTTCTCGGTTTAGCCTAGATGGGTTTGCAGATAAGTAGACAAGCCCTTGCAGCTGCCTGGTAAGTCATTACAAAATGCAAACAGGCAACTAACTTTGAATTTAACCCAGCATTCTCGCTTTAGGAAGAATGTGTAAGACAGTTGTGATATCAATTTTGTTATATGGTTTAGAAACATGAGCAACATCAAGAAAAGAGGAATGGCAACTGGATAGAAAAAAGATATGGACGCTGAGATGGGATGTGTGATATGATGAGAAAGAAGAGAATCAGGGATTAGTACATCAATGGTCAGTGAAGATTTTGGCAATATCGAAGAAAGTAACTGAGAAGAGATTGGAATGTGATGAGGGGAGTGATGGAGATGGGTTTGCCAGGAAGAAATAGAAGAGGAAGGCCAAAGAGCAGATGGAAACATATGTTGGTGAGAGGCTTAAATACAATGGGGTTGGAGGAGGAATGGTGATTGACAGGACAAGATGGAGAAGAGTGATCACCAACATTGTGGTGATCCCAAGTCATATGAAAGAAGCAGAGAAATTGAGATTCTGGCTTTAACAGCCAGGGCATGGGTTTGCTAAGCAGTATAAAACCCAATAGGCTCACTGATGCCAGTGCATAGTGGAGAGAGTTCTTCAGTGAACCTGACAGGCGGGGAAGCCTTCAAACATTGAAACTGAAAAGCTGTGGTCATGTTAGATGAGAGGTGACTGTTCACAGTATTTCTCCTGAGTGTATGCTAGACAGGGGATCACCAACTTCCTGGAAGTCAGTTCACCTGTCTTACACTTCACTCACTTTGATAAGCACTTCTCTCCTGTCAGCCTTCATTACAGCATGGGAGCAGCTTATGCTGGTCTACCTTGCATCTCTGATGAGGAACAAGAGGAGCAGTACCAGCAACACTAACAGCACGATGAACAGTAGCACTCCCAATGGCAGCATCAGTTACCTTCTCCTCAGTCACATGCCATTTCACAGGTCAGAGGGGGTGAACACAGCGATCCAACTCGAAAGAGGCAAGACCTCAACCTATGGGGAGAGGATCAGCTTTCTCGACACATATGAGGCTCAGACTGTCATGGTAGGTCATGACTGATACCTGCAATCTCCTGGAACAAGGCTACCTTCACATTAGACCAGGTGGGAATGCATTGCCAATGGCTGTCAAGCTGGTTTTCACTGGTGACCCCCCCATTCACCCTCCCTCATCTCCCTGCCACTGGATTGACTGGATTTCATGACACACTTCCCCTCTCCTGATGACATGCTGCAATCCCTTAAAGGCATATTACATCTCCCTTTCTTTTTAAAGATACTTTCCACTCTTCCAAGGAATTATAACTGTTTACAATACATGTTCATGTTTAGTTCCCATTACATAACTGTATAGAACTGACGAATCTATGGGCAGGAATTTTCGTTCCGTATGCGTCCACGATCGGCAGGCCTGGAAGTGGCCGGGGAATGGACCCCCAACCGTGATTAGTCCCTGACCACGATTTTGCGCTGGCTGGCCAATTAACGGAGAGCCAGTGTGAAAGGTGCACTGAGAAGCTCAATGCTGCTGTGGTGGGGTGGAAGGGGGGTGAGTGCTGAAGCCAGTGCTGGCTGATGGGAGAATGGAATGAAAGTTCTCTGAAGGCAGAGAGCTGCCTCAGGGAGCTGAAGAATTTAAATGCAAAAAATAAAGATTTAAAAAACTGGGAAATAATGCCCACACATCAGATATGATCACTGGAACATATGGATGATGAAAATTATGTCCAAATATATATTTTTTCAATTAATACTGGAAACCTCATCCCATCCATGAATGAGGTTTCCTGAAAAATGCAAAGGCCACCTGGCTGATTCGCCCGCTTGCCAACCATAATGTTGAACGGGCAGTGAAAAATCACAGTTAATGGCCTTAATAGGCTTCTTACTTGTTGGCAGGGGTGCTTCCGACTCTCATGTGCACCCGCCGACCGAAATGTCTCATGAGTGCACGATGATTTCGGGTCGCTTGTCCGATGTCATCACGCACTATTACATGCTCAAGCGGTCAGCCACACATCCGCACGTCGAGTGAAAACTTCTGCCTTGTGAGTCTCTGCAGGATAGAAGTAATCTGCTGGTACGCCCAGATCTTGGAATGGTAAACTTGCCTGGAGGTTTCTTGCTCACAGTGATCTTTGGGAATGTCATTCTTGGATGGTGTTCCTGATTGCATTTGGGATCTTGTCCATGCTGCAATAGGACTGAATGGTGGTTGAGGAGCTGGAATGGCCCTTGGCATACCTCACAATTGTGTGTAATGACTTCATAGAACCTTGGTTCTGAACAAATCGTTCTATAGGATCCTGGTTGCAAACTTGTTGCCCCAACTGTAAATTTGGCAATTCTGTATCTGCATTTGTCTCTTGTACGTTGACCATCTTCTCTTGCAGTTTTAAAAGTTAAAATGTGCATGAGTAGGTAAATTGGTTCGCACTTCTCTGCTAAACATGAATTCTACTGGTGGTGGAACAATTGCACGTAAAGGTGTCGCTCTCAGATTTAACACCACAATGTGTAGATTTTGCTCGGCTTGTCTACTTTTGAGAATTAGAGATTTCACCATGCAAATCATTCATTCAGCTAGGCTGTTAGGTCTAGGGTAATGAGGAGAAGTAGTGTGATCGATCTTCTACTTCTCACATATATCCTGAAATGGCTTATCTATAAATTGTGGATCATTATCTGTAAAGATCTATCTAGGCACAACAAGTAAACTGAGAGTAGCACTTAGAGAGTGTGCGACAGTTGTGTTTGAGATATTGTGCAGTTGTCGAATCATGGGATACTAAGTAAAGTAGTTGACGATGACGATGAAGTCAAAGCCACAGATCTGAAAGAGGTCCGATGCGATTTTGGATCAAGGATGGGTAGGAACTTCATATGGAATCAATGGTGCTTTGTGCTGACCTTGCATATGCTCTTGACATGCCTCACACTTCTTGATGATGACTTCAACGTCATTGTTCATACCCAGCCAATAGACTGTCTCCCTTGTGAGTCTTCTCATCCAATCTATGGCCAAAGGTGAATGCACAGAACAGTTGGAGGAGTGCCAAATCTGTGCATCTTCACAAAGCACAAGAGTGATACACTGGAACTGGAATGCCACTGGCCAGCTCAGTCCTCTGGTCATGGTGAGGCAGGGGTCTTGGCTGAAGTTAAGAGTGCAGGTGACAGATGTGTGTACAGTGGGTACTGGAAACATAATGGGCTCCTCTCATCAGAAACTGAAATGTCATAGCCAGAGAGCCCACTGAAGCTCCAATGCAGATGGCATCATGCAGTAGGTCTCCACTGTCTTCTCAGCCCACCTAGCAAACATAGTGATTTTGATAATTGAATTTACTTTTCTCTTGTCTTCCTTCCACAGCTGCGCCATCTGCAGGAGAAGCCGGCGACACTGAGGAAACCCCATTGAGCTCCAAGGAAGACAGCACACTAGCACCAGTGTCACACCATCTCTCTGAACCAGGCACCAGCACAGATACTCACACGTCAGCGGGCATTATTCGGTTCCGTGGGTAATGCACAGTTGTGAGAGTACACACACTCAACATGAGGAGCTGGCAGAGGCAGAGGGTTTCCAGGGAGCTGACAGTGGGGGCACAGCTGGAGGCCAGCACCATGCTGCATCTGAGGCAGACGAGGAGCATCTGGAGTCATCCATCAGGCGGCAGATGCTGGATGTCCAGTGAGATGTGCAAAGAGCTCTGGCGCAGATCCATGAGAGTCTGTGTGCCATGGTTTCCTTCATGGAGGAGTCCATGTAGAGCATGAATTCTGCATTGACACTTAACACCGAGCGCAAAGCTCTCCATTGAGAGAGTGGAGAGGCAGCTTCAGGAGCAGGCTCACGTGTTCCTGGAGTAGTCTCACTGCTAGGTCCCTGTCCATCATTGATGAGCAGGGAGGTGCAAATGCACCTGACACGGGCAGATGAGCTGCCTGTCATCTCTGTGGGCTTCTCTCAGGGCGTTCTGGATGAGGGTACCAGCTCCTCCACCCGTCTGCCAGTGGCTGCTGCATCTGATGAGGAATGCCCAGCTATGCGGCTGGACACCCCCTCCCAGGCAGAGCCTACTCCTCTCCAGTGGCCAGAAGATAACCTCCAAGACCATCAGGGCCACCAGGACAGCAGAGCCAGCAGGCTGCCTCCAATATCACTGACAGCGAGGAGGCGGGTGTGGGCACCAAGATGCAGCACCCGCAAAAGTAAGTTGAAGGCACCTTGAGCAAAGCAGGGGCACTGTCATGGGTGACATTTTTTGCATTAATTATTTTGACTCTTCTGTTAGGGGTGGACATTTTGTTTGTCCTTTGTTTGATCATGTTAAGTGCCACTTATTTGACTTAAATGAGCTGAGTTGTCTGGATGGTATGAATAGGTGCCAGATGCAGCACCAGCTTGTAAAAGTATGGCTTTGTGTGGTGCTGTCATACTGGGTTGGATTCTTATTTATTGTTAGCAAAGGAGACAGTGCCATTAGCTTGATGAGGAATCGGTGCCTTGGATATCTAGCTGGAGGTTTGCTGGATCAAAGCATCCTGGTGTCCCTGCTTCCATGAAGGTTCTTGTCCTCTGCCTCGAGGTCCTCACACTGCACCTCCCCAGACTCTTCCTCTGAGCCATCACTTGAATCATCCTCCGTGGCCTGTGGAGCTCCCTCACTTTCCTCAGCTTCTAGTGGGGCCCCCTTGTCAGAGCCAGGTTGTGCAGGCACAGCATGTGGAGACTATGAGAGAGACATGCTCTGGAGGACACTGTGATGCTCCCCCTGACAGCTTCAGGCATCTGAAGCACATCTTCAGCAGCCCAATGGTCCTCTCCACCACCACCCTTGTGGAGGCAAGGCTTCTGTTGTAACTCTCCTCGGCCTCTGTTCTTGGTTGATGGAGTGGGATCAAGAGCCACCTCTTCAAGGGATAGCCTTTGTCACCCAGGAGCCACCCATCCAT
This sequence comes from Isurus oxyrinchus, assembly GCA_026770705.1. NCBI lineage: Eukaryota > Metazoa > Chordata > Chondrichthyes > Lamniformes > Lamnidae > Isurus > Isurus oxyrinchus. The sequence goes on from JANJGN010005242.1 coordinate 19,451, forward strand.
TCATGCAGGAGCCACAAACAGCCTTGGTACCTGTGAGTGTCGCAAGATATAAGCGACATGTGAGCTCCCAGGGTAACGGGCACAAACTTGGAGAATCGGTGCCCTGTGGTCACAGACGATCTGATCATTCATTGAGTGGAACTCCTTTCTGTTGATGAAAGCTCCCGGCTCAACTGCTGGTGCCACATGAGTGCTTCTATTACCCCCTGGATGTGGAGGAAACCAACCATCGCAGCAAAGCCTCATGCTCTCTCTGCCTGGCTCACCTCATCTGTCTAGTAGTGGATGAACGTGAGGAGGTGTCTAAAGATAGCATCAGTCATGAGCTTGACACAACTGTGAGCAGCTGATTGAGAAATGCCGCACTGAGCCCTGAAAAGAACCGGAGGCAGAGAAGCTGAGGGCCACTGTGACCTTCAAAACCACCGGCATAAGGTGTCCACCCATGCAGCTAGAGGTGATTTCCAGACATATCATGTGACATATTCCTGTCACTATGTTCCTGGAGAGGTGGAGCCTCCTGCAGCACTGGACCTCGGACATCTGGAGGTCATTGGAGCGCTGCCTGAACACTCTAGCTGTTGGGTAGTGGCAGCTTCGGCATGCCCTCCTGCCTTGGCCTCCCTGCTGTCTCTGCACCAACTGAGCCTCTGCCTCTCCTCTTCCAGGACTGTCCATGGGACACTGCTCATGCCCACCTGGTCTCCACTCTCTCCTGCCCCTCTCTTCCTCTTCAGAGGAGGTTCCACCAGCAGAATACACTATCCCCATTAGATGGGATGCAGAGGAGCAGAGCCTTGAAAATGAGGGAGCTCCGTGCTACAATACTCAGGGGAACCTTCCAGGGAAGGTGAGGACCTGAGACGCTGAAAGGCAGGCTTGACAATCAGACAAGATACAAAGAAACTCTGGAACGATTCTGTACTCACACAGCAACAAAATGATAATGACAGAGAAAGTGCTGCTGTCCCAAGGGCCTTTCATCTCACCCACGGATAAGGAAATGATTAAAATGTGAATTCTGCCCGCCCATTTTGTCCCTGCGACGAACTAAAAATCACACGAGCAATGTAAAATTGTGGTCGATTGGCTTTTTAATGGCTTTAATTGGCCCGTCAATTGTCAGTGGGCGCTGGTCCAACCTCTGCACGTGCCTGCTGACCTCAATATTGCACACGTGCGCAATGATGTCAGGACACACACCCAGCCTCTTTTCAAGCAATTTTACATGCATTTGGGCCAACTGCGTGCCCGACTTCGTGAGAGTCAGGCCCATATCTTTTTTGAGATCCTTTAGCTCTTACGCTGCAAATCCTAACATGTTCAGCCTGTGTAGACTTTCATTCCCAATTGCTGTGTGAATTTTTATGGCTTGCTTGTCTGGTTCAGATACACCTGAATCAAGAAACCATAGCTCTGTACCCTGTTTACACATTCCGAATTCAGATAGTTGGTCAGGTGCATCTGAATTCAAATTCGGGAATTCTGTGGGCACTTTGGCAAAATCCCTTTGACCTTCTTCCTTGTTTTATTCAGTTTATTGTTCAGCATCTCTCAAAATAATCTTCTATAATTGCAATCTTCTCTGGCTCCATTTTATGACGGTTTTGTTTGTATTTTTTTTGTTTGACCCTCCCTTGCTTGCTATCGATCTGGCCCATACCAGATCCCTCGCTAACCTGATGCTGATCCTCTCGATGGTCGCCCATAGCTGCTCATATTCCCTAAGCGAAACCTCTTCCCTAGTCCTACTTATGTCCCTGGTGCCTATGTGGACCACAACAACTGGATCCTGCCCCATCCACTGCAAGTTTCTCTCCAGTCCCGTGCAGAGCTCCCGAACACTGACACTGGGCAGGTAACACATCTGTCTGTACTCTCGGTTAAAGGTGGGTGGTGGGGCCCCACATAATTCTTCATCATTTTTGTTTTGTACCTGGGTTGTTTTTCCCTCCCTGTAAAGCCGGGGTTGTGGGTTTATTTAATTTAACACTAATATGTGCCTGCCAAACATGTATTGCACAATCATAGTTCTTTAATATTCACACTCTATCACAAAGACATCGGACTGTGCTCGACTACCAATACGTTCTTATTTAGTCCTTTCGCTTGAATGACCTCCTGCACTATGGTGCCATGATCAGTTTGCTCATCCGCTGTATGAGTCACTGAACTAACAGGCTATGTGCTGTGATCTCAACTCTCTCCAATGCTGCAAACTCCATTGTGGTCTGACCAGAACGTTGAGGGGCATCTGTTGCAGTGTAGCACAATCTAACTCTGTTCATCATGTCGTACCTGTACTTAATCTTGCGGCCATGCTGTTTTACTACCACTGAACCCCATGTCATGATTTTATAATGATATAAAGGCACCAATCACTCATAAGGATTAAGTAAACATGTTGTGGGTTCATTTATTTAAACTAGGCACATGGAAACATATATACATGGATAGAAAACTTGAAGACATAAGCTGCAGAGCTGTGTGTGCTGTGTCCTGCTCCTGGCCAAAGAGAAACTGAGGCTGGATCACATGACACACTTACCCTCTCGTGATGGCATGTTGCTAATGCTTAAAGGCATATTACAACATAAAGTACATAAAGTAAATGTTCAGGTCCGAGTCTTTGTCATCTTGCAGTCTTGTCTCTGGCTATGAGATCATACATATTTATTTCTATCTGAGTTGTCAGTTCATCTGTTTTGTTACAAATGCTACATGCATTCAGATGCAGAGCCTTTAACTCTGTCTTTTTACCATTTTTGCAATCTATGTCATTATCTGCTGGCGCACTTTTAAATTTTTTTGCTCTGTCCCTTCCTCCCACTGATCACTTCTCTTATCGCTACCTTGCACCCTTACCCTGTCCTCTCTCTTTAGTTGATCATATATTCCCATACTTGATCCCTCATCCCCACTATTTGGTTTAAAGCAGTAGACGGGGCCTTCTTTACTGCCCTAGTTATACAACTAGCCAGAACACTCACCCCAGCACAGTTCAGGTGAATGTCGTCTCAACAATATAGATCCCACTTTCCCTGTACTGATGCCAGTGGCCCATGAATCCATTTCATGACACCCATTTCTCCCATACTGATCTTTGAGCAATATATTCAACTCTCTAACCTTATTTACCCTAAGCCAATTTGTTCATGGCTTATGTAATAATCCAGAAATTATCGTGTAAAAGGTTCTGATTTTTAATTTAGTCCCTAGTTGCTCATATTCCCTAAGCAAAACTTCTTCCCCAGTCCTACTTATGTCTTGGTAATTACATGCACCACAACATGGATCCTGCTCTGTCTACAGCAAGTTTCTCTCTAGTCCCGAGCAGATGTCTCGAACCCCGACACCGGGCAGGCAACACAGCTGTCTGGACTCTCATTCTTGGCTGCTGAGAACTGTGTCAATTCATCCTGACTATACTGTCCCCTACTACCACTACATTCTTAATTACTCCCCCAGCTTTGATGGCCTCTTGTACCATAGTGCCATGATCAGTTTGCTCATCCATTCTGCAGCCCCACTTCACAGAATCACAGAATCACATAATTTTAATGGCATAGAAGGAAGCCATTCGGCCCATTGTATCTACATGGGCTCTCCAAATGAGCATTATGACCATGTGCCATTGCCCTGCCTTTTCCCTGTAACTCTGCACATTGCTTCTATTCAAATGATCATCCAATTCCCTCTTGAATGCCTTGATTGAAACTACCTCCATCACACTTCCAGGCAGTGCATTCCAGACCCAAATCACTTGTTGTGTGAAAAAGATTTTTCTCATGTCACAGTTGCTTCTTTTACATATCCATTTAAATCTGTGCCCTCTCGTTCTTGATCCTTTTATGAGTGGGAACAGCTTCTCCCTCTCTACTCTGTCCAGCCCCCTCATGATTTTGAACATCTCCATCAAATCTCCTCTTAGCCTTCTTCTCTCCAAGGAGAATAGTCCCAATCTCTCCGATCTATCTTCATAACTGAAGCTTCACATCATGGGAACCATTCTTGTAAACCTCTTCTGTGCTCTCTCCATTAAGTTTACATCCTTCCTATAATGTGGTGCCCAGAACTGTATACAACATTCCTTCTGAGGTCTGACGAGTGTCTTATATAAATTCAGCATAACTTCCCTGTACTCTATCCCCCTATTAATAAAGCCCAGGATTCTATATGCTCTTTGTACCCGTACTGCCACCTTCAATGATCTATGCACATATACACCCAGGTCTTTTTGCTCATGCACCCCCTTCAAAATTTCACCCCTTATTTTATATTGTCTGTCCATGTTCTTCCTACCAAAATGCATCACCTCACACTTTCCACATTGAACTTCATCTGCCACCCATCTGTCCACTCCTCCAACTTGTCTATGTCCTCTTGAAGTTCTACACTGTCCTCCTCCCTGTTTACAACACTCCCAAGCTTCATATCATCTGCAAACTTTGAAATTGTCCTCTGCACACCAAGATCTAGATCATTAATATATATCAGGAAGAGTAAGGGTCCCAGTACCAACCCCTGAGGAACTCCACTGCAAACCTTCTTCCAGCCTGAAAAATATCCATTGACCATTACTCTCTGTTTCCTATTTTTCAGCCAATTTTGTATCCATGCTGCTACTGTCCCTTTTATTCCATGAGCAATAACTTTTCTCACAAGCCTGTTGTGTGGCACTGTATCAAATGCTTTTTGAAAGTCCATGTACACAACATCAACAGCATTAACCTCATCAACCTTTTCGGTTATCTCTTCAAATAACTCCAGTAAGTTAGTTAAACACGATTTTTCCCTTTAGAAATCCATGCTGGCTCTTCCTTATCATATTTTTCCATGTGACTACAAATTCTATCCTGAATAATTGTTTCTAGAATCTTGCCCACCACTGATGTTAAACTGATTGGTCTGTAATTACTGGGTTTATCCTTACAACATTTTTTGAACAAGGGCATAATGTTTGCAATTCTCCAATCCTCTGGCACTTCCCCTGCTTCTAGCGAAGACTGAAAAATTATGGTCAGTGTCCCAGCAATTTCTACTCTCGCTTCCTTCAATATCCTTGAATGCATTGCGTCCGGTCCTGGTGTCTAATCGACTTTAAGTACCAATACTTCCTCCCTATCAATTTTGAACCCTTTTAGTGACAGAGTTTCTTCATTTGGCACTATGGCCTAGGTAGCATCTACCTCCTTGGTAAAGATGGATGCAAAGTATTCATTTAATACCTCAGCCATGGCCCCTTCGTCCATGTGTACATTCCCTTTTAGGTCCCTAATTGGCCCTACTCCTCCCTTTACCATCCTTTTACTATTTATATGCCTACAGAAGACTTTGGGATTCCCCTTTATGTTGGCTGCCAATCTTTTCTCATAATCTCTTCGCTTCTCTAATATGCTTTTTCACCTTCCCTTCTGTATTCCTTTTGGTACTCAATTATATTTTCTACTTGACACTTGTCATGAGCGCACCTTTTCTTCTTTATCTTAATTTCTATCTCCTTTATCATCCAGGGAGTTCTGGGTTTGTTTGCTTTACCTATCCCTTTCAATGGAATATACCTTGACTGTGCCTAAACCAATTCCTTTTTGAAG
>JANJGN010005243.1:0-25018 GCA_026770705.1 Isurus oxyrinchus
ACACAATACTCCAGATGTGGTCTCACCAGTGCCCTGTACAACTGGAGCGTAACCTCCCTACTTTTATATTCAATTCCCCCCTCACAATAAATGATAAGATTCTATTAACTTTCCTCATTACCTGCTGTACCTGCATAACTAACCCTTAGTGATTCATGCACTAGGACACCCAGATCCCTCTGCATCTCTCAGAGCTCTGCAACCTCTCACCATTTAGATAATACACTTCACACTAACCTTTAGTGATTCATGCACTAGGACACCCAGATCCCTCTGCGTCTCTCAGAGCTCCGCAACCTCTCACCATTTAGATAATACTCTTCACACTAACCCTTAGTGATTCATGCACTAGGACACCCAGATCCCTCTGCAATCTCTCACCATTTAGATAATACACTTCACACTAACCTTTAGTGATTCATGCACTAGGACACCCAGATCCCTCTGCACCTCTCAGAGCACTGCAACCTCTCACCATTTAGATAATACTCTTCACACTAACCCTTAGTGATTCATGCACTAGGACACCCAGATCCCTCTGCAATCTCTCACCATTTAGATAATACTCTTCACACTAACCCTTAGTGATTCATGCACTAGTGAAGTGGATCGTAAGTTAAGTTCTGGTGTGGTGGTTCCTCAGAACGGAGGTGCTTGCTCCCTTAATATTCACCTTCATATAAAATTCTAGCAGGTAGATGCAGGAAGGATGTTCCCGATGGTGGGGGGAGTCCAGACCCAGGGGTCACAGTCTGAGGATACGGGGTAGACCATTGAGGACTGAGATGAGGAGAAATGTCTTCACTCAGAGCGCGGTGAGCCTGCGGAATTCGCTACCACATAAAGTAGCTGAGGCCCAAACATTGTATGTTCTCAAGAAGGAGTTAGATGTAGGTCTTGGTGGGGGGGGGGGGGGGGGTGAAAGGGATCAGAGGGTACGGGGGAGAAAGCGGGGAGCAGGGGGTTGAGTTGGATGAGCATGAAGAATTTGGGAGCGAGCTCGACCTCCTGCTCCTGCTTTCTACGTGTCTACGTTGCGCTCAAGTTCAAAATAGCCACTTGCTGTTGGCCTGAGCAAGCGGACCACCCACCCTCCCTCATACCCCACCCCCCACACACCCCCACCCCCCCTCCAACCCCCCCCACCCCCAACCCCATCACCCTGACCCCCAACAAGGAAGATCCCCATCAAGAGATGGGACTTTGATTGATCCACTTCAGCCGGTGACATAATTATCGGCGAGGTTGTAAAACTGTGTGGGGTGGGGGTGGGGGTGTGTGGGGGGTTGGTGGGTGGTCAGTACGGGCGGGGGAGTGGTCTTCCACCGGGAAGCTATACTTCCCAGCAGTTTCCGCTGTGCACGGGAGGGAGGAAGCAGCGTGGAACGTTAGACTCCGTCAAGGTGTTCACAAGGCGATGAAAGAACCACTTTAACTTGGCTGCAACTTGAGGGCGGCCAGGGTAGGTGGTCAGGTCAGGTTCCCGGCTGTGGAAAGATCAACAGACCTAGCTCCGGCCCTCCTACAGGGTCCCCGCTCACAATACACAGCACGGCAGAGGGGGGGGGGGGGGGGGTTGGCCTAAATGGCCAAATGGTTATGGTACTGGGTTTGTAACCCTAAGATCTAAGAGTTCAAATCTCACAATGGCAAATCTCACACTGGCAAATCTCACACTGGCAAATCTCACACTGGCAAATCTCACACTGGCAAATCTCACACTGGCAAATCTCACACTGGCAAATCTCACACTGGCAAATCTCACACTGGCAACACTATGAAACAATGATATATACCAGGAGATAACAGTCCATGGGCATGTCATCAAGAGTTCAAATCTCACACTGGCAGCACTATGAAACAATGATATATGCCAGGAGATAACAGTCCATGGGCATGTCATCAATCCGTAATCAAGAGCTCACATCTCACAATGGCAAAACTATAAAGAGTTTGAAACCTTCAGGACTCAACGTCCAACCCTTAAAGCAAAGTCCTTACCTGACACACACCACCCACTCCTCCAGCAACCGAGCGTTTCAAGTTGTCCGAGGAAGGGGACGCAGGTACTGAGGTCTGAGGAAGACGCACACGGGCTCGGGTTGTTAGTTCCCTCTCTCTCTCTCCCTCTCTCTCCACCGACACCGTCGGACCTGCTGAGATCTCCCAGCCCTTCCCGATCTCCGACAGGGAAACTCTCACGTTTATGTCTCTCCCAGCAGCTCAGCACCTCTGTCTCCATCCATTCAAACTCCTCCTCCTCCTCCTCCCACCCCACCCCACCTTTCCTAATGGTTCCCTGGAATTCCACCGGCCGTGCTGCTCCGACAGTACTCGAGCCCTGCAGCCGGTCAAGGTGGGGTTTACCTCTCTGTCCACCCACCCCACCCCACCCCACCCCACCACCACCCCCCCGGCGTTAACCTCCTGCTGGCTCTGTGTCCACCAGGTGACTTGAACGTTTTGAACTCAGAAGTGGGGCTGCTCTTTAAAGCTGTTCTTTCTCAGATCAACTGGGAGCTATCTTCCTACCCCACCCCAACCCCCCCACATCCCACCCCCACATCCCCCCACCCACCCAGCCCCCCCCCACCCTGCCCACCACCCCAGCTCCTGCACCAGGCGTCCATCCCACCACGTGGACGTCCAGCTGCCGTTGGCAAAACGCCGCGCCGGATTTTCAGAGGGGCCTCGCCGGTTTGGAGGGAGGGGGGGGGGGGGGGCAGAGGCGAGGCGGAGAAAGGGGGTCCCTCCGCTCGGGTTTGAAGGGAGGCAGCTGTCCGAGCGCCGGCTCGATGGGCCTCTTCTGCACAGGGCGATCCCGTGATTGGGAGCCAGGCACTTCAGGAGGGCACCGGAGTGAATCACTAAGGAAGAGAGGGACAGGGTGCAGGGTTACGGGGGAGGTGGGTGGAGTTGGGGGGGGGGGGGGGGGTGGTGGGGTGGGGGTTGGAGGGGTGAGGTGGGAGATTGGCACCAGTTCATGACCCTCATTCGGAGAGAGCCGGTGCAAGACACAGCGGGCTGAAGGGTAAGGTCCTGCCTCTGGGACCGCAAACCAGGCTGACCCACCATTAACGTGCGCAATCGCCTCTTTAAACCCTGCATGGCACACTGTATTTAAATTGCAAAAAGGTTTTCTCCCTTATTAATAGCTATTTCCAAAAAAGGGCAAGAGTGCTAGTGGATTCCAATGCGTGTGATCACCCTGCAGTAATGTTGCCTGTTTCCAGTTAACATCAGAGCTGTTTTTAATGAAGATCAGTGTTAGGCACGTGTGTGGACATGATGACCGATACATTTGGTAAAGCTGTTTCTTTTAGAAATCCCAGAGAGAAATTGAAACCATTGCTACAACCTACAATTTTTGAGTTTGGGATGCAACTCTAAATTCAGGAATCAGACCCCCAGCTCTCGAGAGGTTTTATATTAAACGGAATGAACCATTTTACTAACTTGCGTGATGACATACATGCACACGGCTACCGAGGCATCGGAGCTTTGAACAAATTCCCAAACTAACCTCCATTGAGGTAACTGCAACCCACAGACTTAACCAACCGCCGGGCAGAGCCTTTTCACCTCACGAATACAGAATGAGGTTCTTTTCACTTTTGTTCCTGTGAAGCCTGTTGGAGGTTTATAGCTGCCTTTGAATCTCACAATGCCTCTGCTCTGGATACACACACACAAAACTGCTGTAGTTATGCCTAGCACAGCCCATTGAATATTGCTTGGTCTCTGCTAGCTAGGTCCCAGATTTCACCCCACTCCTTGAATGCTCTATTCAAAAAATGCACTCTACCCCTCTTACATCTCAAATACACATCAAAGCACCCAGACTAGCTGGCTTTAATCCAATTAAGACACACCCACAGACTAAACATCTATTTTGAAAGAAAAATATTTTCCAATAATATTATAGACATTAAGAGCTTCACGTCAGGTGGGTATGATGGCTATTTGTTGGCTTGCAATCATTTTCTGAATCCTAAAGTGTAATGTCCTACAGATTAGGGAATTCTGCATACCATCTGTATTCTCCATCACATTACGCCACCCAGATCCCTCGGCGTCTCAGAGCTCTGCAATCCCTCACCGTCCAGATAATATGCCTCTCTTTTTAATCTGTCCTGCCAAACTGGACAACCTCAAGCTTTCCCACATGCTCGTATCATTGTTCCAAACAATGTGAATCGACAGCACATAATAGAGGGATAAGTGGGTATGGACTTGGCAGCCTAGTCTGACATATGGTTGCAAGGTGACCAAGCCTTGTCTAGATAGTCCAGGGTGTCTGACATTGCGCAGGATGATAGGAAAAGGAGGTAGGGCAGCTCTATTAATTAAGGATGACATGAGGGCCACAGTGACAGATTACCCTCGTTCAGAAGATCAGGATGTAGAATCCTTTCAGGCAGAGATGAGAAATAGTAAAGTTAAGAAATCATTTGTGGGAGTAGTTTACAGACCCACGAACTGGAGGTACATTGTAGCGCAATAGTACGCAGGAAGAAATATTAGGGGCCCGTAAGAATGAAACTGCAGAACTCATGGATGATTATAATCTTCATATAGACCGGACAAAATAGGTTAGCAAAGATGAGTTCATTGTGCACGTTTGAGACAACCGCTTGGAGCATTACGTCTTGCAGTCAATCAGGGAATAGGCTGCTTAAGGCCGGGTAATGTGCAGTGGAACAGGGTCAGTTCATGACCTCATAATAAAGGGGCATCCAGGTAAAAGTGATCGTAACATGCTTCACATTCATTTTGAGGGTGAGAAGTGAGGGCCTAAGATGAGTGCCTGTTAAAAAATTTGTCCATTGGATGCGGGTGTCATTGTTGTCCATCCCGAACTGCCCCCTTGAGAAGATGGTGGTGAGCTGCCTTCTTCATCTGCTGCAGTCCCCGTGTGGTGTAGGTACACCCACAGCGCAGTTAGGGAGGGAGTTCCAGGATTCTGTCCGTGTGGTGTAGGTACACCCACAGCGCTGTTAGGGAGGGAGTTCCAGGATTTTGTCCGTGTGGTGTAGGTACACCCACAGTGCTGTTAGGGAGGGAGTTCCAGGATTTTGTCTGTGTGGTGTAGGTACACCCACGGCGCTGTTAGGGAGGGAGTTCCAGGATTTTGTCCGTGTGGTGTAGGTACACCCACAGTGCTGTTAGGGAGGGAGTTCCAGGATTTTGTCCGTGTGGTGTAGGTACACTCACAGCGCTGTTAGGGAGGGAGTTCCAGGATTTTGTCCGTGTGGTGTAGGTACACCCACAGCGCTGTTAGGGAGGGAGTTCCAGGATTTTGTCCGTGTGGTGTAGGTACACCCACAGCGCTGTTAGGGAGGGAGTTCCAGGATTTTGTCCGTGTGGTGTAGGTACACCCACAGCGCTGTTAGGGAGGGAGTTCCAGGATTTTGTCCATGTGGTGTAGGTACACCCACAGCGCTGTTAGGGAGGGAGTTCCAGGATTTTGTCCATGTGGTGTAGGTACACCCACAGCGCTGTTAGGGAGGGAGTTCCAGGATTTTGTCCATGTGGTGTAGGTACACCCACAGCGCTGTTAGGGAGGGAGTTCCAGGATTTTGTCCGTGTGGTGTAGGTACACCCACAGCGCTGTTAGGGAGTGAGTTCCAGGATTTTGTCCATGTGGTGTAGGTACACCCACAGTGCTGTTAGGGAGGGAGTTCCAGGATTTTGTCCGTGTGGAGTAGGTACACCCACAGTGCTGTTAGTGAGGGAGTTCCAGGATTTTGTCCGTGTGGTGTAGGTACACCCACAGCGCTGTTAGGGAGGGAATTCCAGGACTTTGTCCCGTGTGGTGTAGGTACACCCACAGCGCTGTTAGGGAGGGAGATCCAGGAATTTGACCCAGCGACAGTGAAGGAACGGCCGATATATTCCCAAGTCAGGATGGTGAGGGGCTCGGAGGGGAACTTCCAGGTGGTGGTGTTCCCCATGTGTCTGCTGCCCTTGTCCTTCTAGATGGTAGAGGTGGTGGGTTTGGAAGGTGCTGTTGAAGGAGCCTTGGTGAGTTGCTGCAGTGCATCTTGTAGATGGTACACACACTGCTGCTACTGTGCGTCGGTGGTGGAGGGAGTGAATGTTTGTGGATGGACGGGGGGGGCGATCTCGAGGGGGTGGTCTTATTGAAACATATCAGATTCTGAGGGAGGGGGCTTGACAGGGTGGATACTGAGAGGGTGTTTGCCCCCCTAGTGGTGAGGTGGGGGGGGAATCTAGAACGAGGGGGAGGGGGGGGGCACACTTTCAGAACGAGGGGTCTCCCACTGAAGACGGAGACGAGGAGGAATTTCCTCTCTCGGAGGGTCATGAGTCTGTGGGATTCTCTCCCCCTCCCCCACCAGAGAGCAGCGGGGGCCGGGTCACTGAATATATTCAAGGCTGAGTTAGAGAGGTTTCTGATCGACAAGGGAGGGGGGGTAGTGGAGGGTTATGGAGGGACAGGCAGGAGAGTGGAGTACACCCCACAATCGGATCAGACCTGACCCATGTGTAAGTGGCAGGTGGAGCATCTAGTGGGAGGGAACATGGGGGTGGGATTGACCTAGTCGGTTCAACGGCGTTCATATCTTTACCGTGTTCAGGTACACTGGCGGGGATAACAGAGATAGGGAGGGGTGTAGGGGCTGGAGGAGGTTACAGAGATAGGGAGGGGTGTTGGGACTGGAGGAGGTTACAGAGATAGGGAGGGGTGTAGGGGCTGGAGGAGGTTACAGAGATAGGGAGGGGTGTAGGGGCTGGAGGAGGTTACAGAGATAGGGAGGGGTGTAGGGGCTGGAGGAGGTTACAGAGATAGGAGGGGTGTTGGGACTGGAGAGGTTACAGAGATAGGGAGGAGTGTAGGGGCTGGAGGAGGTTACAGAGATAGGAGGGGTGTAGGGGCTGGAGGAGGTTACAGAGATAGGGAGGGGTGTAGGGGCTGGAGGAGGTTACAGAGATAGGGAAGGATGTAGGGGCTGGAGGAGGTTACAGAGATAGGGAGTGTTGTAGGGGCTGGAGGAGGTTACAGAGATAGGGAGGTGTGTTGGGGCTGGAGGATGTTACAGAGATAGGGAGGGCTGAAGGGGTGGAGGAGGTTACAGAGATAGGGAGGGGTGTAGGGGCTGCAGGAGGTTACAGAGATAGGGAGGGGTGTTGGGACTGGAGGAGGTTACAGAGATAGGGAGGGGTGTAGGGGCTGCAGGAGGTTACAGAAATAGGGAGGGGTGTTGGGACTGGAGGAGGTTACAGAGATAGGGAGGGGTGTAGGGGCTGGAGGAGGTTACAGAGATAGGGAGGGGTGTAGGGGCTGCAGGAGGATACAGAGATAGGGAGGGGTGTAGGGGCTGGAGGAGGTTACAGAGATAGGGAGTGGCGTAGGGGCTGGAGGAGGTTACAGAGATAGAGAGGGGTGTAGGGGCTGGAGGAGGTTACAGTGATAGGGAGGGGTGTAGGGGCTGCAGGAGGATACAGAGATAGGGAGGGGTGTAGGGGCTGGAGGAGGTTACAGAGATAGGGAGTGGCGTAGGGGCTGGAGGAGGTTACAGAGATAGAGAGGGGTGTAGGGGCTGCAGGAGGTTACAGAAATAGGGAGGGGTGTTGGGACTGGAGGAGGTTACAGAGATAGGGAGGGGTGTTGGGACTGGAGGAGGTTACAGAGATAGGGAGGGGTGTAGGGGCTGGAGGAGGTTACAGAGATAGGGAGGGGTGTAGGGGCTGGAGGAGGTTACAGAGATAGGGAGGGGTGTAGGGGCTGGAGGAGGTTACAGAGATAGGAGGGGTGTTGGGACTGGAGAGGTTACAGAGATAGGGAGGAGTGTAGGGGCTGGAGGAGGTTACAGAGATAGGAGGGGTGTAGGGGCTGGAGGAGGTTACAGAGATAGGGAGGGGTGTAGGGGCTGGAGGAGGTTACAGAGATAGGGAAGGATGTAGGGGCTGGAGGAGGTTACAGAGATAGGGAGTGTTGTAGGGGCTGGAGGAGGTTACAGAGATAGGGAGGTGTGTTGGGGCTGGAGGATGTTACAGAGATAGGGAGGGCTGAAGGGGTGGAGGAGGTTACAGAGATAGGGAGGGGTGTAGGGGCTGCAGGAGGTTACAGAGATAGGGAGGGGTGTTGGGACTGGAGGAGGTTACAGAGATAGGGAGGGGTGTAGGGGCTGCAGGAGGTTACAGAAATAGGGAGGGATGTTGGGACTGGAGGAGGTTACAGAGATAGGGAGGGGTGTAGGGGCTGGAGGAGGTTACAGAGATAGGGAGGGGTGTAGGGGCTGCAGGAGGATACAGAGATAGGGAGGGGTGTAGGGGCTGGAGGAGGTTACAGAGATAGGGAGTGGCGTAGGGGCTGGAGGAGGTTACAGAGATAGAGAGGGGTGTAGGGGCTGGAGGAGGTTACAGAGATAGGGAGGGGTGTAGGGGCTGCAGGAGGATACAGAGATAGGGAGGGGTGTAGGGGCTGGAGGAGGTTACAGAGATAGGGAGTGGCGTAGGGGCTGGAGGAGGTTACAGAGATAGAGAGGGGTGTAGGGGCTGCAGGAGGTTACAGAAATAGGGAGGGGTGTTGGGACTGGAGGAGGTTACAGAGATAGGGAGGGGTGTAGGGGCTGGAGGAGGTTACAGAGATAGGGAGGGGTGTAGGGGCTGCAGGAGGATACAGAGATAGGGAGGGGTGTAGGGGCTGGAGGAGGTTACAGAGATAGGGAGCGGCGTAGGGGCTGGAGGAGGTTACAGAGATAGAGAGGGGTGTAGGGACTGGAGGAGGTTACAGAGATAGGGAGGGGTGTAGGGGCTGGAGGAGGTTACAGAGAAAGGGAGGGTTGTTGGGGTCTGGAGGAGGTTACAGAGATAGGGAGGGGTGTAGGGGCTGGAGAAGGTTACAGAAATAGGGAGGGTTGTAGGGGCTGGAGGAGGTTACAGAGATAGGGAGGGGTGTAGATGCTTAAGGAGGATACAGAGATAGGGAGGGTTGTAGAGGCTGGAGGAGGTTACAGAGATAGGGAGGGCTGTAGGGGCTGGAGGAGGTAACAGAGATAGGGAGGGGTGTAGGGACAGGAGGAGGTTACAGAGATAGGGAGGGTTGTTGGGGCTGGAGGAAGTTACAGAGATAAGGAGGGGTGTAGGGGCTGGAGGAGGTTACAGGGATAGGGACAGATTTAGGGGCTGGAGAAGGTTGCAAAGATATGGAGGGATGTAGGGGCTTGAGGAGGTTACAGAGATAGGGAGGGTTGTAGAGGCTGGAGGGGGTTACAGAGATAGGGAGGGTTGTTAGGACTGGAGGAGGTTACAGAGATAGGGAGGGGTGTAGGGTCTGGAGGAGGTTACAGAGATAGGGAGGTGTGTAGGGGCTGGAGGTGGTTGCAGAGATAGGAAGAGGTGTAGGGGCTGGAGGACGTTACTGAGATACTGAGGGGGTGTAGGGGATGGAGGAGGTTACAGAGATAGGGAGGGGTATACGGGCTGGAGGAGGTTATAGAGATAGGAAGGGGTGTAGGGGCTGGAGGAGGTTACAGAGATAGGGAGGGCTGTTGGGGCTGGAGGATGTTACAGAGATAGGGAGAGTTGAAGGGGCTGGAGTAGGGTACAGAGATAGGGAGGGCTGTTGGGGCTGGGCAGTTTACGCAGATAGGGAGCGGTGTAGGGGCTGGAGGAGTTATAGAGATAGGGAGGGGTGTAGGGGCGGGAGGAGGTTACAGAGATAGGGAGGAGTGTAGGGGCTGGAGGAGGTTACAGAGATAGGGAGGGGTGTAGGGGCTGGAGGAGGTTACAGAGATAGGGAGGTTTCTAGGGGCTGATGGGGGTTACAGAGATCGGGAGGGGTGTATGGTCTGGAGGAGGTTACAGAGATAGGGAGGGTTGTAGTGGCTGGAGGAGGTTACAGAGATAGGGAGGGGTGTAGGGGCTGGAGGAGGTTACAGAGATAGGGAGGGGTGTAGGGGCTGGAGGAGGTTACAGAGATAGGGAGGGGTGTAGGGGCTGGAGGAGGTTACAGAGATAGGGAGGGTTGTAGGGGCTGGAAGAGTTTACAGATATAGGGAGGGGTGTAGGGGCTGGAGGAGGTAACAGAAATAGGGAGGGGTGTAGTGTCTAGAGGATGTTACAGAGATTGGGAGGGTTGTAGGGGACAGAGGAGGTTACAGAGTTAGTGAGGGGTGTTGGTGCTGGAGAAGGTTACAGAGATAGGGGGTGTTGTAGGGTTTGAGGAGGTTACAGGATTAGGGAGGTTGAAAGGGCTGGAGGAGGTTACAGAGATAGGGAGGGGTGTAGGGGCAGGAGGAGGTTACAGAGATAGGGAGGGATGTAGGGGCAGGAGGAGGTTACAGAGATAGGGAGTGTTGTATGGGACTGGAGGAAGTTACAGAGATAGGGAGGGTTGTAGGGGCAGGAGGAGGTTACAGAGATAGGGAGGGGTGTAGGTGCTGGAGGAGGTTACAGAGATAGGGAGGGGTGTAGGAACTGGAGGACGTTACAGAGATAGGGAGGTTTGTATGGGACAGGAGGAGGTTACAGAGATAGGGAGGGTTGTTGGGGCTGGAGGAAGTTACAGAGATAAGGAGGGGAGTAGTGGCAGGAGGAGGTTACAGAGATAGGGAGGGTAGTTGGATCTGCAGGAGTTTACAGAGATAGGGAGGGTTGTAGGGGCTGGAGGAGGTTACAGAGATAGGGAAGGGTGTAGGGGCTGGAGGAGGTTACAGAGATAGGGAGGGTAGTTGGATCTGCAGGAGTTTACAGAGATAGGGAGGGTTGTAGGGGCTGGAGGAGGTTACAGAGATAGGGAAGGGTGTAGGTGCTGGAGGAGGTTACAGAGATAGGGAGGGTAGTTGGATCTGCAGGAGTTTACAGAGATAGGGAGTGTTCTAGGGGCTGGAGGAGGTTACAGAGATAGGGAGGGGTGTAGGGGCTGGAGGAGGGTACAGAGATAGGGAGGGTTGAAGGGGCTGGAGGAGTTTACAGAGATAGGCAGGGGTGTAGGGGCTGGAGGAGGTTACAGAGATAGGGAGGGGTGTTGGGGCTGGAAGAGGTTACAGAGATAGGGAGGGTTGAAGGGGCTGGAGGAGTTTACAGAGATAGGCAGGGGTGTAGGGGCTGGAGGAGGTTACATAGATAGGAAGGGGTGTTGGGGCTGGAGGAGGTTACAGAGATAGGGAGGGCGTTAGTTTCTGGAGGAGGTTACAGAGATAGGGAGGGTTGAAGGGGCTGGAGGAGGATACGGAGATAGGGAGGGTTGTAGGTGCTAATGGAGTTTACAGAGATCGGGAGGGGTGAATGGGCTGGAGCAGGTTACAGAGATAGGGAGGGTTGTAGTCGCTGTAGGAGGTTACAGAGATAGGGAGGGGTGTAGGGGCTGGAGGAGGTTACAGAGCTAGGAGGGGTGTAGGGGCTGGAGGAGGTTACAGAGATAGGGAGGGGGTGTAGGTGCTGGAGGAGTTTACAGAGATAGGGAGGGTTGGAGGGAATGGGGAGGTTACAGAGATAGAGAGGGTTGTAGTGGCTGTAGGAGGTTACAGAGATAGGGAGGGGTGTAGGTGCTGGAGGAGGTTACAGAGATAGGGAGGGGTGTAGGTGCTAATGGAGTTTACAGAGATCGGGAGGGGTGAATGGGCTGGAGCAGGTTACAGAGATAGGGAGGGTTGTAGTCGCTGTAGGAGGTTACAGAGATAGAGAGGGGTGTAGGGGCTGGAGGAGGTTACAGAGCTAAGAGGGGTGTAGGGGCTGGAGGAGGTTACAGAGATAGGGAGGGGGTGTAGGTGCTGGAGGAGTTTACAGAGATAGGGAGGGTTGGAGGGAATGGGGAGGTTACAGAGATAGAGAGGGTTGTAGTGGCTGTAGGAGGTTACAGAGATAGGGAGGGGTGTAGGGGCTGGAGGAGGTTACAGAGATAGGGAGGGCTGTAGGGGCTGGAGGAGGTAACAGAGATAGGGAGGGGTGTAGGGACAGGAGGAGGTTACAGAGATAGGGAGGGTTGTTGGGGCTGGAGGAAGTTACAGAGATAAGGAGGGGTGTAGGGGCTGGAGGAGGTTACAGGGATAGGGACAGATTTAGGGGCTGGAGAAGGTTGCAAAGATATGGAGGGATGTAGGGGCTTGAGGAGGTTACAGAGATAGGGAGGGTTGTAGAGGCTGGAGGGGGTTACAGAGATAGGGAGGGTTGTTAGGACTGGAGGAGGTTACAGAGATAGGGAGGGGTGTAGGGTCTGGAGGAGGTTACAGAGATAGGGAGGTGTGTAGGGGCTGGAGGTGGTTGCAGAGATAGGAAGAGGTGTAGGGGCTGGAGGACGTTACTGAGATACTGAGGGGGTGTAGGGGATGGAGGAGGTTACAGAGATAGGGAGGGGTATACGGGCTGGAGGAGGTTATAGAGATAGGAAGGGGTGTAGGGGCTGGAGGAGGTTACAGAGATAGGGAGGGCTGTTGGGGCTGGAGGATGTTACAGAGATAGGGAGAGTTGAAGGGGCTGGAGTAGGGTACAGAGATAGGGAGGGCTGTTGGGGCTGGGCAGTTTACGCAGATAGGGAGCGGTGTAGGGGCTGGAGGAGTTATAGAGATAGGGAGGGGTGTAGGGGCGGGAGGAGGTTACAGAGATAGGGAGGAGTGTAGGGGCTGGAGGAGGTTACAGAGATAGGGAGGGGTGTAGGGGCTGGAGGAGGTTACAGAGATAGGGAGGTTTCTAGGGGCTGATGGGGGTTACAGAGATCGGGAGGGGTGTATGGTCTGGAGGAGGTTACAGAGATAGGGAGGGTTGTAGTGGCTGGAGGAGGTTACAGAGATAGGGAGGGGTGTAGGGGCTGGAGGAGGTTACAGAGATAGGGAGGGGTGTAGGGGCTGGAGGAGGTTACAGAGATAGGGAGGGGTGTAGGGGCTGGAGGAGGTTACAGAGATAGGGAGGGTTGTAGGGGCTGGAAGAGTTTACAGATATAGGGAGGGGTGTAGGGGCTGGAGGAGGTAACAGAAATAGGGAGGGGTGTAGTGTCTAGAGGATGTTACAGAGATTGGGAGGGTTGTAGGGGACAGAGGAGGTTACAGAGTTAGTGAGGGGTGTTGGTGCTGGAGAAGGTTACAGAGATAGGGGGTGTTGTAGGGTTTGAGGAGGTTACAGGATTAGGGAGGTTGAAAGGGCTGGAGGAGGTTACAGAGATAGGGAGGGGTGTAGGGGCAGGAGGAGGTTACAGAGATAGGGAGGGATGTAGGGGCAGGAGGAGGTTACAGAGATAGGGAGTGTTGTATGGGACTGGAGGAAGTTACAGAGATAGGGAGGGTTGTAGGGGCAGGAGGAGGTTACAGAGATAGGGAGGGGTGTAGGTGCTGGAGGAGGTTACAGAGATAGGGAGGGGTGTAGGAACTGGAGGACGTTACAGAGATAGGGAGGTTTGTATGGGACAGGAGGAGGTTACAGAGATAGGGAGGGTTGTTGGGGCTGGAGGAAGTTACAGAGATAAGGAGGGGAGTAGTGGCAGGAGGAGGTTACAGAGATAGGGAGGGTAGTTGGATCTGCAGGAGTTTACAGAGATAAGGAGGGTTGTAGGGGCTGGAGGAGGTTACAGAGATAGGGAAGGGTGTAGGGGCTGGAGGAGGTTACAGAGATAGGGAGGGTAGTTGGATCTGCAGGAGTTTACAGAGATAGGGAGGGTTGTAGGGGCTGGAGGAGGTTACAGAGATAGGGAAGGGTGTAGGTGCTGGAGGAGGTTACAGAGATAGGGAGGGTAGTTGGATCTGCAGGAGTTTACAGAGATAGGGAGTGTTGTAGGGGCTGGAGGAGGTTACAGAGATAGGGAGGGGTGTAGGGGCTGGAGGAGGGTACAGAGATAGGGAGGGTTGAAGGGGCTGGAGGAGTTTACAGAGATAGGCAGGGGTGTAGGGGCTGGAGGAGGTTACAGAGATAGGGAGGGGTGTTGGGGCTGGAAGAGGTTACAGAGATAGGGAGGGTTGAAGGGGCTGGAGGAGTTTACAGAGATAGGCAGGGGTGTAGGGGCTGGAGGAGGTTACATAGATAGGAAGGGGTGTTGGGGCTGGAGGAGGTTACAGAGATAGGGAGGGCGTTAGTTTCTGGAGGAGGTTACAGAGATAGGGAGGGTTGAAGGGGCTGGAGGAGGATACGGAGATAGGGAGGGGTGTAGGTGCTAATGGAGTTTACAGAGATCGGGAGGGGTGAATGGGCTGGAGCAGGTTACAGAGATAGGGAGGGTTGTAGTCGCTGTAGGAGGTTACAGAGATAGGGAGGGGTGTAGGGGCTGGAGGAGGTTACAGAGCTAGGAGGGGTGTAGGGGCTGGAAGAGGTTACAGAGATAGGGAGGGGGTGTAGGTGCTGGAGGAGTTTACAGAGATAGGGAGGGTTGGAGGGAATGGGGAGGTTACAGAGATAGAGAGGGTTGTAGTGGCTGTAGGAGGTTACAGAGATAGGGAGGGGTGTAGGTGCTGGAGGAGGTTACAGAGATAGGGAGGGGTGTAGGTGCTAATGGAGTTTACAGAGATCGGGAGGGGTGAATGGGCTGGAGCAGGTTACAGAGATAGGGAGGGTTGTAGTCGCTGTAGGAGGTTACAGAGATAGAGAGGGGTGTAGGGGCTGGAGGAGGTTACAGAGCTAAGAGGGGTGTAGGGGCTGGAGGAGGTTACAGAGATAGGGAGGGGGTGTAGGTGCTGGAGGAGTTTACAGAGATAGGGAGGGTTGGAGGGAATGGGGAGGTTACAGAGATAGAGAGGGTTGTAGTGGCTGTAGGAGGTTACAGAGATAGGGAGGGGTGTAGGGGCTGGAGGAGGTTACAGAGATAGGGAGGGGTGTAGGGGCTGGAGGAGGTTACAGAGATAGGGAGGGGTGTAGGGGCTGGAGGAGGTTACAGAGATAGGGAGGTTTGGTGGGGGTGGACGAGGTTACAGAGATAGGGAGTGTTGTAGAGGCTGGAGGAGGTTACAGAGATAGGGAGGGTTGTCGGGGCTGGAGGAGGTTACAGAGATAGGGAGGGGTGTAGGGTCTGGAGGAGGTTACAGAGATAGGGATGGTTGTAGCGGCTGGAGGAGGTTACAGAGATAGGGAGTTTTGTAGGGGCTGGAGGAGGTTACAGAGATAGGGAGGTGTGTAGGGGCTGGAGGAGGTTAAAGTGGTAGTGAGGGGTATAGTGGCTGGAGGAGGTTACAGAGATAGGGAGTGTAGTTGGATCTGCAGGAGTTTACAGAGATAGGGAGGGTTGTAGGGGCTGGTGGAGTTTACAGAGTTAGGGAGTCTTGTAGGGACTGGAGGAGGTTACAGAGGCAGGGAGTGTTTTAGATGCTGGATGAGGTTACAGAGATAGGGAGGGGTGTAGGGGCTGGAGGAGTTTACAGAGATAGGGAGGGGTGTAGGGGCTGGAGGAGGTTACAGAGATAGGGAGGGGTGTAGGGGCTGGAGGAGGTTAAATTGGTAGTGAGGGGTATAGTGGCTGGAGGAGGTTACAGAGATAGGGAGGGGAGTTGGATCTGCAGGAGTTTACAGAGATAGGGAGCGTTGTAGGCGCTGTAGGAGGTTACAGAGATAGGGAGGGGGTGTAGGTGCTGGAGGAGGTTACAGAGATAGGGAGGGTTGTAGTGGCTGGAGGAGGTTACAGAGATAGGGAGGGTTGTAGGTGCTGGAGGAGGTTGCAGAGATAGGGAGGGTTCTATGGGCTGGAGGAGGTTACAGAGATAGGGAGGGTTCTATGGGCTGGACAAGGTTACAGAGATAGGGAGGGGTGTACGGGCTGGAGGAGGTTACAGGGATAGGGAGGGGTGAGGGGCTGGAGGAGGTTACAGGGATAGGGAGGGGTGAGGGTCTGGAGGAGTTTACAGAGATAGTTAATGCTGTAGGGGCGGGAGAAGTTTACACAGATAGGGAGGGTTTTAATTGCTGGAGGAGGTTACAGAGATAGGGAGGGTAGTTGGATCTGCAGGAGTTTACAAAGATAGGGAGGGGTGTAGGGGCTGGAGGAGGTTACAGAGGTAGGGAGTGTTTTAGATGCTGGAAGAGGTTACAGAGATAGGGAGGGGTGTTGGGGCTGGAGGAGGTTACAGGGATAAGGAGGGGTTTAGAGGCTGGAGGTGATTACAGGGATAGGGACAGATTTAGGGGCTGGAGAAGGTTGCAAAGATATGGAGGGATGTAGGGGCTTGAGGAGGTTACAGAGATAGGGAGGGTTGTAGAGGCTGGAGGGGGTTACAGAGATAGGGAGGGTTGTTAGGACTGTAGGAGGTTACAGAGATAGGGATGGTTGAAGGGTCTGGAGGAGGTTACAGAGATTGGGAGGGGTGTAGGGGCTGGAGGAGCTTACAGAGATAGGGATGGTGTAGCGGCTGGAGGAGGTTGGAGAGATAGGGAGGTTTGTAGGGGCTGCAGGGTATTACAGAGATAGGGAGTATTTTAGGGGCTGGAGGAGGTTACAGATATAGGGTTGGGTGTAGGGGCTGGAGGAGGTTACAGAGATAGGGAGGGGTGTAGGGGCTGGAGGAGGTTACAGAGATTGGGAGGGCTGTAGGGTCTGGAGGTGGTTACAGAGATAGGGAGGGGTGTACGGGCTGGAGGTGGTTACAGAGATAGGAAGAGGTGTCGGGGCTGGAGGAGATTACTGAGATACTGAAGGGGTGTAGGGGTGGAGGAGGTTACAGAGATAGGGAGGTGTGTAGGGGCTGGAGGTGGTTGCAGAGATAGGAAGAGGTGTAGGGGCTGGAGTAGGGTACAGAGATAGGGAGGGTTGTAGGGGCTTGGGGAGTTTTCGCAGATAGGGTGCCGTGTAGGGGCTGGAGGAGGTCACAGAGATAGGGAGGTTTCTAGGGGCTGATGGGGGTTACAGAGATAGGGAGGGGTGTAGGGTCTGGAGGAAGTTACAGAGATAGGGAGGTTTGTAATGGCTGGAGGAGGTTACAGAGAAAGGGAAGGTTGTAGGGGCTAGAGGAGGTTACAATGGTAGGTAGCGGTGTAGGTTCTGGAGGAGGTTACAGAGATAGGGATGTGTGTAGGGGCTGGAGGAGGTTACAGAGATAGGGATGTGTGTAGGGACTGGAGGAGGTTACAGAGATAGGGAGGGTTTTAAGGTCTGGAGGAGTTTACAGAGATAGGGAGGGGTGTAGGGGCTGGAGGAGTTTACAGAGATAGGGAGGGGTGTAGGGGCTGGAGGACGTTACAGAGATAGAGAGGGGGGTGAGTATTAGAGTTTACAGAGATAGGGAGGGGTGCAGGGGCTGCAGGAGGTTACAGAGATAGGGAGGGTTGTCGGGGCAGGAGGTGGTTACAGAGGTAGGGAGATTTGTAGGGCCTGGAGGAGGTAACAGTGATAGGGAGGGGTGTAGGTGCTAGAGGAAGTTACAGAGATAGGTAGCGGTGTAGGGAGACTGTTGGAGGTTACAGAGAAAGGGAGTGTTGGAGGGGCTGGAAGAGGTTACAGAGATAGGGAGGTTTGCAGGTGCTCGAGGAGGTTACAGAGAGAGGGAGGGTTGTAGGGTCTGGAGGAGGTTAAAGAGATAGGGAGGTTTGTAGGGGCTGGGGAGGTTATAGTGAGAAGGAGTGTTGTAGGTGCTGGAGGGGGTTACAGAGATAGGGAGGGGTGTGAGGGCTGGAGGAGGTAACAGAGATAGGGAGGGGTGTGGGGGCTGGAGGAGGTTACAGAGATAGGGAGTGTAGTTGGATCTGCAGGAGTTTACAGAGATAGGGAGGGTTGTAGGGGCTGGTGGAGTTTACAGAGTTAGGGAGTCTTGTAGGGACTGGGGGAGGTTACAGAGGTAGGGAGTGTTTTAGATGCTGGATGAGGTTACAGAGATAGGGAGGGGTGTAGGGGCTGGAGGAGGTTACAGTGATAGGGAGGGGTGTAGGGGCTGGAGGAGGTTACAGAGATAGGGAGGGTAGTTGGATCTGCAGGAGTTTACAGACATAGGGAGGGCTGTAGGGGCTTGTGGTGTTTACAGAGATAGGAAGAGGTGTAGGGGCTGGAGGATGTTACTGAGATACAGAGGGGGTGTAGGGGCTGGAGGAGGTTACAGAGATAGGGAGGGCTGTAGGGGCTGGAGGAGGTTAATGTGGTTGTGAGGGGTATAGTGGCTGGAGGAGTTTACAGAGATAGGGAGGGTTGTAGGCCTTGTAGGAGGTTACAGAGATCGGGAGGGTGTGTAGGTGCTGGAGGAGGTTACAGAGATAGGGAGGGTTGTTGGGGCTGGAGGAGGTTACAGAGATAGGGAGGGTTGTAGGTGCTGGAGGAGGTTGCAGAGATAGGGAGGGTTCTATGGGCTGGAGGAGGTTACAGAGATAGGGAGGGTTCTATGGGCTGGACGAGGTTACAGAGATAGGGAGGGGTGAGGGGCTGGAGGAGGTTACAGAGATAGGGAGGGGTGTAGGGGCTGGAGGAGGTTACAGGGATAGGGAGTGGTGTAGGGGCTGGAGGAGGTTACAGAGATAGGGAGGGGTGAGGGGCTGGAGGAGGTTACAGAGATAGGGAGGGGAGAGGGGCTGGAGGAGTTTACAGAGATAGGGAGTGGTGTAGGGACTGGAGGAGATTACGGAGATAGGGAGGGTTGTAGGGGGTGGAGGAGGTTACAGAGATAGGGAGAGGTGTAGGGGCTGGAGAGGGTTACAGAGATAAGGAGGTGTGTAGTGGCTGGAGGAGGTTACAGAGATAGGGAAGGGTGTAGGGGCTGGAGGAGGTTACAGAGATAGGGAGGGGTGTAGGGCCTGGAGGACGTTACAGAGATAGGGAGGGGTGTAAGGGCTGGAGGAGGTTATAGAGATAGGGAGGGGTTTAGTGGCTGGAGGAGGTTACAGAGATAGGGAGGGTTGTAGGGGCTGGAGGAGGTTACAGAGATAGGGAGGGGTGTATGGGCTGGAGAAGTTTACAGATATATGGATGTTTATAGGGGCTAGAGGAGGTTACAGAGATAGGGAGGGTTGTAGGGGCTGGAGGAGCTTTCAGAGATAGGGAGGGGTGTAGGGGCTGGAGGAGGTGACCGAGATAGGGAGGGGTGTAGGGGCTGGAGGAGTTTACAGAAGTAGGGAGGGTTGTAGGGTCTGGAGGAGGTTACAGAGATAGGGAGCGGTGTAGGGGCTGGAGGAGTTTACAGAAGTAGGGAGGGTTGTAGGGGCTGGAGGAGGTTACAGAGATAGGGATGGTTGTAGGTGATGGAGGAGTTTACAGAGATAGGGAGGGTTGTACATGCTCTAGGAACTTACAGAGATAAGGAGGGTTGTAGGGGCTGGAGGAGGTTACAGAGATAGGGAGGTGTGTAGGGGCTGGAGGAGGTTACAGAGATAGGGAGGGGTGTCGGGGCTGTAGGAGGTTACAGAGATAGGGAGGGTTGTATGGGCTGGAGGTGTTTACAGAGATAGTGAGGTGTGTAGTGACTGGAGGAGGTTACTGAGGTAGGGAGGGGTGTAGGGGCTGGAGGACTCTACAGAGTTATGGATGGTTGCAGGGGCTGGATGAGGTTACAGAGATAGGGAGGGTTGTAGGGGCTGGATGAGGTTACAGATTGGGAGGGGTGTAGGGACAGGAGGAGTTTACAGAGATTTGGAGGGTTGTAGATACTGGAGGTGTTTACAGAGACAGTGAGGGTTGGAGGGACACGTGGAGATTACGGAGATTGGGAGGGTTGTAGGGGCTGGAGGAGTTTACAGAGATCGGGAGGGGTGTAGGGTCTGGAGGAGGTTACAGAGATAGGGAGGGTTGTAGTCGCTGGAGGAGTTTACAGGGATAGGGAGGGGTGTAGGGTCTGGAGGAGGTTACAGAAATAGGGAGGGTTGTAGTGGCTGGAGGAGGTTACAGAGATAGGGAGTGTTGTAGGGACTGGAGAAGTTTACGGAGATAGGGAGAGGTGTAGGGTCTGGAGGAGGTTACAGAGATAGGGAGGGTTGAAGGGGCTGGAGGAGTTTACAGAGATAGGGAGGAATGTAGGGTCTGGAGGAGTTTAAATAGATAGGGAATGTTGTAGTGGCTGGAGGAGGTTACAGAGATAGGAAGGGGTGTAGGATGTGGAGTTTACAGAGATAGGGAGTGGTGTAGCATCTGGAGGTGTTTACATAGATAGGGAGGGGTGTAGGGTCTGGAGGAGGTTACAGAAATAGGGAGGGTTGTAGGGGGGAGGAGGTTACAGAGATAGGGAGGGGTGTAGGGTCTGGAGGAGGTTACAGAGATAGGGAGGGGTGTAGGGTCTGGAGGAGGTTACAGAAATAGGGAGGGTTGTAGGGGGGAGGAGGTTACAGAGATAGGGAGGGGTGTAGGGTCTGGAGGAGGTTACAGAGATAGGGAGGGGTGTAGGGTCTGGAGGAGGTTACAGAGATAGGGAGGGCTGTAGGGTCCGGAGGAGGATACAGAAATACGGAGGGTTGTAGGGGCTGGATGAGGTTACAGAGATAGGGAGGGTTGTAGGGGCTGGAGGAGGTTACAGAGATAAGGATGTTTGTATGGTCTAGAGGAGGTTTCAGAGATAGGGAATGTTTTAGTCGACTGGAGGAGGTTACAGATATAGGGATGGCTGTACGGGCTGGAGGTGGTTACAGAGATAGGGAAGTGTTTAGGGGCTGGAGGTGTTTACAGAGATAGTGAGGTGTGTAGGGGCTGGAGGAGGTTACTGAGATAGGGAGGGTTGAAGGGGCTGGAGGAGGTAACAGAGATAGGGAGGAGTGTAGGGTCTGGAGGAGGTTACAGAGATAGGGAGGCGTCTAGGTGCTGGAGGAGTTTACAAGGAAGGTTGGGGCATAGGAGCTGGAGGAGGTTACAGAGACAGGGAGTTTTGTAGGGTCTGGAGGAGTTTACAGAAGTAGGGAGGCCTGTAGGGGCTGGAGGAGGTTACAGAGATAGGGAGGTGTGTAGGGGCTGGAGGAGGTTACAGAGATAGGGAGGGGTGTCGGGGCTGTAGGAGGTTACAGAGATAGGGAGGGTTGTATGGGCTGGAGGTGTTTACAGAGATAGTGAGGTGTGTAGTGACTGGAGGAGGTTACTGAGGTAGGGAGGGGTGTAGGGGCTGGAGGACTCTACAGAGTTATGGATGGTTGCAGGGGCTGGATGAGGTTACAGAGATAGGGAGGGTTGTAGGGGCTGGATGAGGTTACAGATTGGGAGGGGTGTAGGGACAGGAGGAGTTTACAGAGATTTGGAGGGTTGTAGATACTGGAGGTGTTTACAGAGACAGTGAGGGTTGGAGGGACACGTGGAGATTACGGAGATTGGGAGGGTTGTAGGGGCTGGAGGAGTTTACAGAGATCGGGAGGGGTGTAGGGTCTGGAGGAGGTTACAGAGATAGGGAGGGTTGTAGTCGCTGGAGGAGTTTACAGGGATAGGGAGGGGTGTAGGGTCTGGAGGAGGTTACAGAAATAGGGAGGGTTGTAGTGGCTGGAGGAGGTTACAGAGATAGGGAGTGTTGTAGGGACTGGAGAAGTTTACGGAGATAGGGAGAGGTGTAGGGTCTGGAGGAGGTTACAGAGATAGGGAGGGTTGAAGGGGCTGGAGGAGTTTACAGAGATAGGGAGGAATGTAGGGTCTGGAGGAGTTTAAATAGATAGGGAATGTTGTAGTGGCTGGAGGAGGTTACAGAGATAGGAAGGGGTGTAGGATGTGGAGTTTACAGAGATAGGGAGTGGTGTAGCATCTGGAGGTGTTTACATAGATAGGGAGGGGTGTAGGGTCTGGAGGAGGTTACAGAAATAGGGAGGGTTGTAGGGGGGAGGAGGTTACAGAGATAGGGAGGGGTGTAGGGTCTGGAGGAGGTTACAGAGATAGGGAGGGGTGTAGGGTCTGGAGGAGGTTACAGAAATAGGGAGGGTTGTAGGGGGGAGGAGGTTACAGAGATAGGGAGGGGTGTAGGGTCTGGAGGAGGTTACAGAGATAGGGAGGGGTGTAGGGTCTGGAGGAGGTTACAGAGATAGGGAGGGCTGTAGGGTCCGGAGGAGGATACAGAAATACGGAGGGTTGTAGGGGCTGGATGAGGTTACAGAGATAGGGAGGGTTGTAGGGGCTGGAGGAGGTTACAGAGATAAGGATGTTTGTATGGTCTAGAGGAGGTTTCAGAGATAGGGAATGTTTTAGTCGACTGGAGGAGGTTACAGATATAGGGATGGCTGTACGGGCTGGAGGTGGTTACAGAGATAGGGAAGTGTTTAGGGGCTGGAGGTGTTTACAGAGATAGTGAGGTGTGTAGGGGCTGGAGGAGGTTACTGAGATAGGGAGGGTTGAAGGGGCTGGAGGAGGTAACAGAGATAGGGAGGAGTGTAGGGTCTGGAGGAGGTTACAGAGATAGGGAGGCGTCTAGGTGCTGGAGGAGTTTACAAGGAAGGTTGGGGCATAGGAGCTGGAGGAGGTTACAGAGACAGGGAGTTTTGTAGGGTCTGGAGGAGTTTACAGAAGTAGGGAGGCCTGTAGGGGCTGGAGGAGGTTACAGAGATAGGGAGGTGTGTAGGGGCTGGAGGAGGTTACAGAGATAGGGAGGGGTGTCGGGGCTGTAGGAGGTTACAGAGATAGGGAGGGTTGTATGGGCTGGAGGTGTTTACAGAGATAGTGAGGTGTGTAGTGACTGGAGGAGGTTACTGAGGTAGGGAGGGGTGTAGGGGCTGGAGGACGTTACAGAGTTATGGATGGTTGCAGGGGCTGGATGAGGGTACAGAGATAGGGAGGGTTGTAAGGGCTGGATGAGGTTACAGATTGGGAGGGGTGTAGGGACAGGAGGAGTTTACAGAGATTTGGAGGGTTGTAGATGCTGGAGGTGTTTACAGAGACAGTGAGGGTTGGAGGGACACGTGGAGTTTACGGAGATTGGGAGGGTTGTAGGGGCTGGAGGAGTTTACAGAGATCGGGAGGGGTGGAGGGCCTGGAGGAGGTTACAGAGATAGGGAGGGGTGTATGGGGTTGTAGGAGGTTACATAGATAGGGAGGGGTTTAGGGGCTGGAGGAGTTTACAGAGATAGGGAGGTTTGTAGGTGCTGAAGGAGGTTACAGAGATAGGGAGGGTTGTTGGGGCTGGAAGAGGTTACAGAGATAGGGAGAGTTGTAGGGGCTGGAGGAGTTTACAGAGATAGTGAGGGATGTAGGGTCTGGAGGAGGTTACAGAGATAGGGAGGTTGTAGTGGCTGGAGGAGGTTACAGAGATAGGAAGGTGTGTAGGGTCTGGAGGAGTTTACAGAGTTAGGGAGGGGTGTAGGGGCTGGAGGAGGTTACAGAGATAGGGAGGGTTGTAGTCGCTGGAGGAGTTTACAGGGATAGGGAGGGGTGTAGGGTCTGGAGGAGGTTACAGAAATAGGGAGGGTTGTAGTGGCTGGAGGAGGTTACAGAGATAGGGAGTGTTGTAGGGACTGGAGAAGTTTACGGAGATAGGGAGAGGTGTAGGGTCTGGAGGAGTTTAAATAGATAGGGAATGTTGTAGTGGCTGGAGGAGGTTACAGAGATAGGAAGGGGTGTAGGATGTGGAGTTTACAGAGATAGGGAGTGGTGTAGCATCTGGAGGTGTTTACATAGATAGGGAGTGGTGTAGGGGCTGGAGGAGGTTACAGAGTTAGGGAGGGGTGTAGGGGCTGGAGGAGTTTTCGGAGATAGGGAGTGGTGTAGCGGGGAGAATGTGGGACTCACTCCCACGGGGAGAGTGTGGGACTCGCTCCCACGGGGAGAGTGTGGGACTCGCTCCTGCGGGGAGAATGTGGGACTCGCTCCCATGGGGAGAATGTGGGACTCGCTCCCACGGGGAGTGGGGGAGAGTGTGGGACTCGCTCCCACGGGGAGTGGGGAGAATGTGGGACTCACTCCCACGGGGAGTGGGGAGAATGTGGGACTCCCTCCCACGGGGAGAATCTGGGACTCGCTCCCACGGGGAGTGGGGAGAATGTGGGACTCGCTCCCACGGGGAGAGTGTGGGACTCTCTCCCACGGTGAGCGGGGAGAGTGTGGGACTCGCTCCCATGGGGAGAATGTGGGACTCGCTCCCACGGGGAGAGTGTGGGACTCGCTCCCGCGTGGAGTGGGGAGAATGTGGGACTCCCTCCCATGGGGAGAATGTGGGACTCGCTCCCACGGGGAGAAAGTGGGACTCGCTCCTGCGGGGAGTGGGGAGAGTGTGGGACTCGCTCCCACGGGGAGAGTGTGGGACTCACTCCCACGGGGAGAATGTGGGACTCGCTCCCACGGGGGAGAGTGTGGGACTCGCTCCCACGGGGAGAATGTGGGACTCGCTCCCACGGGGAGAATGTGGGACTCGCTCCCACGGGGACAGTGTGGGACTCGCTCCCACGGGGAGAATGTGGGACTCGCTCCCACGGGGAGAATGTGGGACTCGCTCCCACGGGGAGAATGTGGGACTCGCTCCCACGGGGAGAATGTGGGACTCGCTCCCACGGGGAGAATGTGGGACTCGCTCCCACGGGGAGAATGTGGGACTCGCTCCCACGGGGAGAGTGTGGGACTCGCTCCCACGGGGAGAATGTGGGACTCGCTCCCACGGGGAGAATGTGGGACTCGCTCCCACGGGGAGTGGGGAGAGTGTGGGACTTGCTCCCACGGGGAGCGGGGAGAGTGTGGGACTCGCTCCCACGGGGAGAGTGTGGGACTCGCTCCCACGGGGAGAATGTGGGACTCGCTCCCACGGGGAGAATGTGGGACTCGCTCCCACGGGGAGAATGTGGGACTCGCTCCTGCGGGGAGAATGTGGGACTCGCTCCCATGGGGAGCGGGGTGAGTGTGTGGTGGGAGACGGAGTTATGGAGGTGTGAGGGAGGGTGTAGGAGGCTATTGTGTGGAGCAGGAGTACCCGGAATGGGCCGAATTCCCCACCATGGCCTCCTCCTTGCACAGTGCGATCCCATGGTTCTGTGTCCAGACCCTTGAGCCCTGTGTCTGTTTTCTCACCCCAGGCTACAGCAGGCCCCAGTGCGGATGTCCGCTCCAGCAGACAGCACTCAGTCCGTGAACGTTGCAGTCACCCACCTCTTCAAGACTGGCCCTCCCTCCCCGGGCACCAGCGCCCCCACATGCCCCCAAACCGCCTACGCCCTGAAGTTTCTGGAAGGGGAGCCCAAGGCCCTGGGGGTAAGTGTGTGCGTCGGAGGGGCTGTTGGTGAGTGTGTG
>JANJGN010005244.1:0-25015 GCA_026770705.1 Isurus oxyrinchus
GAAACAGATGCAAACAGAGTGAAATAGAGGCAAACGTAGTGAAACAGAGGCAAACAGAAGCAAACAGAGGCAAACAGAGGCAAACAGAGTGAAACAGAGGCAAACAGAGTGAAACAGAGGCAAGCAGAGAGAAACAGAGGCAAACATTGGCAAACAGAGGCAAACAGAGGCAAACAGGGTTAAACAGAGACAAACAGACTGAAACAGAGGCAAGCAGACTGTAACAGAGGCATACAGAATGAAACAGAGGCAAACAGACTGAAACAGAGGCAACCAGAATGAAACAGAGGCAAAAAGACTGAAAACAGAGGCAAACAGACTGAAACAGAGGCAAACAGACTGAAACAGAGGCAAACAGAGTGAAACAGAGGCAAGAGGACTTAAACAGAGGCGAACAGAGAGAAACAGAGGCAAACAGAGTGAAATAGAGGCAAACGGAGTGAAACAGAGGCAAACAGAAGCAAACAGAGGGCAAACAGAGGCAAACAGAGTGAAACAGAGGCAAACAGAGAGAAACAGAGGCAAACAGAGTGAAACAGAGGCAAACAGAGTGAAACAGAGGCAAACAGAGTGAAACAGAGGCAAACAGAGTGAAACAGAGACAAACAGAGTGAAACAGAGGCAAACAGACTGAAACAGAGGCAAACAGACTTAAACAGAGGCAAACAGACTTAAACAGAGGCAAACAGACTCAAACAGAGGCAAACAGACTTAAACAAAGGCAAACAGACTTAAACAGAGGCAAACAGACTTAAACAGAGGCAAAAGGACTTAAACAGAGGCAACAGACTTAAACAGAGGCAAACAGACTTAAACAGAGGCAAACAGAGGCAAACAGAGTGAAACAGAGGCAAACAGACTTAAACAGAGGCAAACAGAGGCAAACAGAAGCAAACAGAGGCAAACAGGGTTGAACAGAGGCAAACAGATTGAAACAGAGGCAAACAGACTGAAACAGAGGCAAACAGACTTAAAAAGAGGCAAACAGACTTAAACAGAGACAAACAGAGACAAAAAGAGCGAAACAGAGGCAACAGAGTGAAACAGAGGAAAACAGAGTGAAACAGAGGCAAACAGACTTAAACAGAGGCAAACAGTCTTAAACAGAGGCAAACAGACTGAAACAGAGGCATACAGAGTTAAACTGAGGCAAACAGACTTAAACAGAGGCAAACAGAGTCAAAAAGAGTGAAAAAGTGACAAACAGAGTGAAACAGAGGCAAACAGTTTGAAACAGAGGCAAACAGATTGAAAGAGAGGCAAACAGACTTAAACAGGGGCAAACAGAGTGAAACAGAGGCAAACAGACTTAAACAGAGGCAAACAGACTCAAACAGAGGCAAACAGACTTCTACACAGGCAAACAGACTTAAACAGAGGCAAACAGACTTAAACAGAGGTAAACAGAGGCAAACAGAGGCAAACAGAGGCAAACAAGATTAAACAGAGGCAAACAGAGAGAAACAGAGGCAAACAGAGTGAAACAGAGGCAAACAGACTTAAACAGAGGCAAACAGACTTAAACAGAGGTAAACAGAGGCAAACAGAGGCAAACAGGATTAAACAGAGGGAAACAGAGTGAAACAGAGGCAAGCAGACTTAAACAGAGGCAAACAGACTTAAACAGAGGCAAACAGATTGAAACAGAGGCAAACAGAGTGAAACGGAGGCAAACAGAGTGAAACAGAGGCAAACAGACTGAAACAGAGGCAAACAGACTTAAGCAGAGGCAAACAGACTTAAACAGAGGCAAACAGACTGAAACAGAGGTAAACAGAGGCAAACAGAGTGAAACAGAGGCAAACAGGATTAAACAGAGGCAAACAGAGTGAAACAGAAGCAAACAGAGTGAATCAGAGGCAAGCAGACTTAAACAGAGGCAAACAGACTTAAACAGAGGCAAACAGATTGAAACAGAGGCAAACAGAGTGAAACGGAGGCAAACAGAGTGAAACAGAGGCAAACAGACTGAAACAGAGGCAAACAGACTTAAACAGAAGCAAACAGACTTAAACAGAGGCAAACATAGTGAAACAGAAGCAAACAGAGTGAATCAGAGGCAAGCAGACTTAAACAGAGGAAAACAGACTGAAGCAGAGGCAAACAGATTGAAACAGAGGCAAACAGACTGAAACAGAGACAAACAGACTGAAACAGAGGCAAACAGACTTAAACCGACAAACAGAGGCAAAAATAGCGAAACAGAGGCAAACAGAGTGAAACAGAGACAAAGAGAGTGAAACAGAGACAAACAGAGTGAAAAACAGGCAAACAGCCTGAAACAGAAGCAAACAGACGAAGCAGAGGCAAACAGACTTAAACAGAGGCAAACAGAGTGAAAAAGAGGCCAGAAGACGTAAACAGAGTCAAACAGAGTGAAACAGAGGCAAGAAGACTTAAACAGAGGCGAACAGAGTGAAACAGAGGCAAACAGAGTGAAATAGAGGCAAATGGTGTGAAACAGAGGCAAACAGAGTGAAACAGAGGCAAACAGAAGCAAACAGAGGCAAATAGAGGCAAACAGAGTGAAACAGAGGCAAACAGACTGAAACAGAGGCAAACGGAGAGAAACAGAGGCAAACAGAATGAAACAGAGGCAAACAGAGTGAAACAGAGGCAAACAGAGTGAAACAGAGACAAACAGAGTGAAACAGAAGCAAACAGACTGAAACAGAGGCAAACAAACTTAAACAGAGGCAAACCAGACTGAAACAGAGGCAAACAGAGAGAAACAGAGGCAAACAGAGTGAAACAGAGGCAAACAGAGTGAAACAGAGACAAACAGAGTGAAAAAGAGGCAAACAGACTGAAACAGAGGCAAACAAACTTAAACAGAGGCAAACAGACTTAAACAGAGGCAAACAGACTTAAACAGTGGCAAACAGACTTAAACAATGGCAAACAGACTTAAACAGAGGCAAACAGAGTGAAACAGAGGCAAACAGAAGCAAACAGAGGCAAACAGAGGCAAACAGAGGCAAACAGAGGCAAACAGGGTTGAACAGAGGCAAACAGAGGCAAACAGACTTAAACGGAGTTAAACAGAGTTAAACAGAGGCATAAAGAGTGAATCAGAGGCAAAAAGAGTGAAACAGAGGCAAACAGAATGAAACAGAGGCAAACAGACTGAAACAGAGGCAAACAGACTGAAACAGAGGCAAACAGACTGAAACAGAGTCATACAGACTTAAACTGAGGCAAACAGACTTAAACAGAGGCAAACAGAGGCAAAAAGTGTGAAACAGAGGCAAACAGAGTGAAACAGAGGCAAACAGAGTGAAACAGAGGCAAACAGACTTAAACAGGGACAAACAGAGTGAAAAAGAGGCCAAAAGAGTGAAACAGAGGCAAAAAGACTGAAACAGAGGGAAACAGAGTGAAACAGAGGCAAAAAGACTTAAACAGAGGTAAACAGAGGCAGACAGAGGCAAACAGGATTAAACAGAGGCAAACAGAGTGAAACAGGGGCAAACAGAGTAAAACAGAGGCAAACAGACTTAAACAGAGGCAAACAGACTTAAACAGAGGGAAACAGAGTGAAACAGAGGCAAACAGAGTGAATCAGAGGCAAACAGAGTGAAACAGAGGCAAACAGACTGAAACAGACGCAAACAGACTTAAAATGAGGCAAACAGACTTAAACAGAGGCAAACAGACTAAAGCAGAGGCAAACAGATTGAAACAGAGGCAAACAGACTGAAACAGAGGCAAACAGACTTGAAAAGAGGCAAACAGACTTAAACAGAGACAAACAGAGACAAAAAGAGCGAAACAGAGGCAAACAGAGTGAAACAGAGGAAAACAGAGTGAAACAGAGGCAAACAGACTTAAACAGAGGCAAACAGTCTTAAACAGAGACAAACAGACTGAAACAGAGGCATACAGAGTTAAACTGAGGCAAACAGATTTAAACAGAGGCAAACAGAGTCAAAAAGAGTGAAAAAGTGGCAAACAGAGTGAAACAGAGGCAAACAGTTTGAAACAGAGGCAAACAGATTGAAAGAGAGGCAAACAGACTTAAACAGGGGCAAACAGAGTGAAACAGAGGCAAACAGACTTAAACAGAGGCAAACAGACTCAAACAGAGGCAAACAGACTTCTACAGAGGCAAACAGACTTAAACAGAGGCAAACAGACTTAAACAGAGGTAAACAGAGGCAAACAGAGGCAAACAGAGGCAAACAA
Organism: Isurus oxyrinchus; assembly: GCA_026770705.1. Lineage (NCBI taxonomy): Eukaryota > Metazoa > Chordata > Chondrichthyes > Lamniformes > Lamnidae > Isurus > Isurus oxyrinchus. The sequence continues at coordinate 4,186 of JANJGN010005244.1, forward strand.
GATTAAACAGAGGCAAACAGATAGAAACAGAGGCAAACAGAGTGAAACAGAGGTAAACAGACTTAAACAGAGGCAAACAGACTTAAACAGAGGCAAACAGAGTGAAACAGAGGCAAACAGAATGAAACGGAGGCAAACAGAGTGAAACAGAGGCAAACAGACTGAAACAGAGGCAAACAGACTTAAACAGAGGCAAACAGACTTAAACAGAGGTAAACAGAGGCAAACAGAGGCAAACAGGATTAAACAGAGGCAAACAGAGTGAAACAGAGGCAAGCAGACTTAAACAGAGGCAAACAGACTTAACCAGAGGCAAACAGATTGAAACAGAGGCAAACAGAGTGAAACGGAGGCAAACAGAGTGAAACAGAGGCAAACAGACTGAAACAGAGGCAAACAGACTTAAACAGAGGCAAACAGACTTAAACAGAGGCAAACAGACTAAAGCAGAGGCAAACAGATTGAAACAGAGGCAAACAGACTGAAACAGAGGCAAACAGACTTAAACTGAGGCAAACAGAGTGAAAAAGAGGCAAGAAGACGTAAACAGAGGCAAACAGAGTGAAACAGAGGCAAACAGACTTACACAGAAGTAAACAGAGGCAAACAGCGGCAAACAGAGGCAAACAGGATTAAAAAGATGCAAATAGAGTGAAACAGAGGCAAACAGAGTGAAACGGAGGCAAACAGAGTGAAACAGAGGCAAACAGAGTGAAACAGAGTCAAACAGACTTAAGCAGAGGCAAACAGACTTAAACAGAGGCAAACAGACTTAAACAGAGGCAAACAGACTCACACAGAGGCAAACAGACTTCTACAGAGTCAAACAGACTTAAACAGAGGCAAACAGACTTAAACAGAGGTAAACAGAGTGAAAAAGAGGCCAGAAGACGTAAACAGAGTCAAACGGAGTGAAACAGAGGCAAGAAGACTTAAACAGAGGCGAACAGAGTGAAACAGAGGCAAACAGAGTGAAATAGAGGCAAACGGTGTGAAACAGAGGCAAACAGAGTGAAACAGAGGCAAACAGAGTGAAACAGAGGCAAATAGAGGCAAACAGAGTGAAACAGAGGCAAACAGACTGAAACAGAGGCAAACAGAGAGAAACAGAGGCAAACAGAGTGAAACAGAGGCAAACAGAGTGAAACAGAGGCTAACAGAGTGAAACAGAGACAAACAGAGTGAAACAGAAGCAAACAGACTGAAACAGAGGCAAACAAACTTAAACAGAGGCAAACAGAGAGAAACAGAGGCAAACAGAGTGAAACAGAGGCAAACAGAGTGAAACAGAGGCAAACAGAGTGAAACAGAGGCAAACAGAGTGAAACAGAGACAAACAGAGTGAAAAAGAGGCAAACAGAATGAAACAGAGGCAAACAAACTTAAACAGAGGCAAACAGACTTAAACAGAGGCAAACAGACTTAAACAGTGGCAAACAGACTTAAACAATGGCAAACAGACTTAAACAGAGGCAAACAGAGTGAAACAGAGGCAAACAGAAGGAAACAGAGGCAAACAGAGGCAAACAGAGGCAAACAGAGGCAAACAGGGTTGAACAGAGGCAAACAGAGGCAAACAGACTTAAACGGAGTTAAACAGATTTAAACAGAGGCATAAAGAGTGAATGAGAGGCAAAAAGGGTGAAACAGAGGCAAACAGAATGAACCAGAGGCAAACAGACTGAAACAGAGGCAAACAGACTGAAACAGAGGCAAACAGACTGAAACAGAGTCATACAGACTTAAACTGAGGCAAACAGACTTAAACAGAGGCAAACAGAGGCAAAAACGTGTGAAACAGAGGCAAACAGAGTGAAACAGAGGCAAACAGAGTGAAACAGAGGCAAACAGAGTGAAACAGAGGCGAACAGACTTAAACAGGGACAAACAGAGTGAAAAAGAGGCAAAAAGAGTGAAACAGAGGCAAAAAGACTGAAACAGAGGGAAACAGAGTGAAACAGAGGCAAAAAGACTTAAACAGAGGTAAACAGAGGCAGACAGAGGCAAACAGGATTAAACAGAGGCAAACAGAGTGAAACAGGGGCAAACAGAGTAAAACAGAGGCAAACAGACTTAAACAGAGGCAAACAGACATAAACAGAGGGAAACAGAGTGAAACAGAGGCAAACAGAGTGAATCAGAGGCAAACAGAGTGAAACAGAGGCAAACAGACTGAAACAGACGCAAACAGACTTAAACTGAGGCAAACAGACTTAAACAGAGGCAAACAGACTAAAGCAGAGGCAAACAGATTGAAACAGAGGCAAACAGACTGAAACAGAGGCAAACAGACTTAAAAAGAGGCAAACAGACTTAAACAGAGACAAACAGAGACAAAAAGAGCGAAACAGAGGCAAACAGAGTGAAACAGAGGAAAACAGAGTGAAACATAGAGACAAACAGGATTAAAAAGATGCAAATAGAGTGAAACAGAGGCAAACAGAGTGAAACGGAGGCAAACAGAGTGAAACAGAGGCAAACAGAGTGAAACAGAGTCAAACAGACTTAAGCAGAGGCAAACAGACTTAAACAGAGGCAAACAGACTTAAACAGAGGCAAACAGAATGAATCAGAGGTAAACAGAGGCAAACAGAGTGAAACAGAGGCAAACAGGATTAAACAGAGGCAAACAGAGTGAAACAGAAGCAAACAGAGTGAATCAGAGGCAAACAGACTGAAACAGAGGCATACAGAGTTAAACTGAGGCAAACAGACTTAAACAGAGGCAAACAGAGTCAAAAAGAGTGAAAAAATGGCAAACAGAGTGAAACAGAGGCAAACAGTTTGAAACAGAGGCAAACAGATTGAAACAGAGGCAAACAGACTGAAACAGAGGCAAACAGACTTAAACAGAGGCAAACAGACTTAAACAGAGGCAAACAGACTAAAGCAGAGGCAAACAGATTGAAACAGAGGCAAACAGACTGAAACAGAGGCAAACAGACTTAAACAGAGACAAACAGAGTCAAAAAGAGCGAAACGGAGGCAAACAGAGTGAAACAGAGGCAAACAGAGTGAAACAGAGACAGACAGAGTGAAACAGAGACAAACAGAGTGAAACAGAGGCAAACAGCCTGAAACAGAGGCAAACAGACTTAAGCAGAGGCAAACAGACTTAAACTGAGGCAAACAGAGTGAAAAAGAGGCAAGAAGACGTAAACAGAGGCAAACAGAGTGAAACAGAGGCAAACAGACTTAAACAGAGGTAAACAGAGGCAAACAGAGGCAAACAGAGGCAAACAGGATTAAAAAGATGCAAATAGAGTGAAACAGAGGCAAACAGAGTGAAACGGAGGCAAACAGAGTGAAACAGAGGCAAACAGAGTGAAACAGAGTCAAACAGACTTAAGCAGAGGCAAACAGACTTAAACAGAGGCAAACAGACTTAAACAGAGGCAAACAGAATGAATCAGAGGTAAACAGAGGCAAACAGAGTGAAACAGAGGCAAACAGGATTAAACAGAGGCAAACAGAGTGAAACAGAAGCAAACAGAGTGAATCAGAGGCAAGCAGACTTAAACAGAGGCAAACAGACTTAAACAGAGGCAAACAGATTGAAACAGAGGCAAACAGAGTGAAACGGAGGCAAACAGAGTGAAACAGAGGCAAACAGACTGAAACAGAGGCAAACGGACTTAAACAGAAGCAAACAGACTTAAACAGAGGCAAACAGAGTGAAACAGAAGCAAACAGAGTGAATCAGAGGCAAGCAGACTTAAACAGAGGCAAACAGACTAAAGCAGAGGCAAACAGATTGAAACAGAGGCAAACAGACTGAAACAGAGACAAACAGACTGAAACAGAGGCAAACAGACTTAAACCGACAAACAGAGGCAGAAATAGCGAAACAGAGGCAAACAGAGTGAAACAGAGACAAACAGAGTGAAACAGAGACAAACAGAGTGAAAAACAGGCAAACAGCCTGAAACAGAAGCAAACAGACTGAAGCAGAGGCAAACAGACTTAAACTGAGGCAAACAGAGTGAAAAAGAGGCCCGAAGACGTAAACAGAGTCAAACAGAGTGAAACAGAGGCAAGAAGACTTAAACAGAGGCGAACAGAGTGAAACAGAGGCAAACAGAGTGAAATAGAGGCAAACGGAGTGAAACAGAGGCAAACAGAGTGAAACAGAGGCGAACAGAAGCAAACAGAGGCAAATAGAGGCAAACAGAGTGAAACAGAGGCAAACAGACTGAAACAGAGGCAAACAGAGAGAAACAGAGGCAAACAGAGTGAAACAGAGGCAAACAGAGTGAAACAGAGGCAAACAGAGTGAAACAGAGACAAACAGAGTGAAACAGAAGCAAACAGACTGAAACAGAGGCAAACAAACTTAAACAGAGGCAAACAGACTGAAACAGAGGCAAACAGAGAGAAACAGAGGCAAACAGAGTGAAACAGAGGCAAACAGAGTGAAACAGAGGCAAACAGAGTGAAACAGAGACAAACAGAGTGAAAAAGAGGCAAACAGACTGAAACAGAGGCAAACCAAACTTAAACAGAGGCAAACAGACTTAAAACGAGGCAAACAGACTTAAACAGTGGCAAACAGACTTAAACAATGGCAAACAGACTTAAACAGAGGCAAACAGAGTGAAACAGAGGCAAACAGAAGCAAACAGAGGTAAACAGAGGCAAACAGACTTAAACAGAGGTAAACAGAGGCAAACAGAGGGAAACAGGTTTAAACAGAGGCAAAAAGAGTGAAACAGAGGCAAACAGAGTAAAACAGAGGCAAACAGACTAATAACAGAGGCAAACAGACTTAAACAGAGGCAAACTGAGTGAAACAGATACAAACAGAGTGAAACAGAGGCAAACAGAGTGAAACAGAGGCAAACAGACTGAAACAGAGGCAAACAGACTTAAACAGAGGCAAACAGACTTAAACAGAGGCAAACAGTCTAAAGCAGAGGCAAACAGATTGAAACAGAGGCAAACAGAGTGAAACAGAGGCAAACAGAGTGAAACAGAGGCAAACAGAGTGAAACAGAGACAAACAGAGTGAAACAGAGGCAAACAGACTGAAACAGAGGCAAACAGACTTACACAGAGGCAAACAGACTTAAACAGAGGCAAACAGACTCAAACAGAGGCAAACAGACTTAAACAAAGGCAAACAGACTTAAACAGAGGCAAACAGACTTAAACAGAGGCAAAAGGACTTAAACAGAGGCAACAGACTTAAACAGAGGCAAACAGACTTAAACAGAGGCAAACAGAGGCAAACAGAGTGAAACAGAGGCAAACAGACTTAAACAGAGGCAAACAGAGGCAAACAGAGGCAGACAGAGGCAAACAGGGTTGAACAGAGGCAAACAGAGGCAAACAGACTTAAACGGAGTTAAACAGAGTTAATCAGAGGCATAAAGAGTGAATCAGAGGCAAAAAGGGTGAAACAGAGGCAAACAGAATGAAACAGAGGCAAAAAGACTGAAACAGAGGCAAACAGACTGAAACAGAGGCAAACAGACTGAAACAGTGGCATACAGAATTAAACTGAGGCAAACAGACTTAAACAGAGGCACACAGAGGCAAAAAGTGTGAAACAGAGGCAAACAGAGTGAAACAGAGGCAAACAGAGTGAAACAGAGGCAAACAGAGTGAAACAGAGGCAAACAGTCTTAAACAGGGACAAACAGAGTGAAAAAGAGGCAAAAAGAGAGAAACAGAGGCAAAAAGACTAAAACAGAGGGAAACAGAGTGAAACAGAGGCAAAAAGACTTAAACAGAGGTAAACAGAGGCAGACAGAGGCAAACAGATTGAAACAGAGGCAAACAGAGTGAAACGGAGGCAAACAGAGTGAAACAGAGGCAAACAGACTGAAACAGAGGCAAACAGACTTAAACAGAAGCAAACAGACTTAAACAGAGGCAAACAGAGTGAAACAGAAGCAAACAGAGTGAATCAGAGGCAAGCAGACTTAAACAGAGGCAAACAGACTAAAGCAGAGGCAAACAGATTGAAACAGAGGCAAACAGACTGAAGCAGAGACAAACAGACTGAAACAGAGGCAAACAGACTTAAACCGACAAACAGAGGCAAAAATAGCGAAACAGAGGCAAACAGAGTGAAACAGAGACAAACAGAGTGAAACAGAGACAACCAGAGTGAAAAACAGGCAAACAGCCTGAAACAGAAGCAACAGACTGAAGCAGAGGCAAACAGACTTAAACTGAGGCAAACAGAGTGAAAAAGAGGCCCGAAGACGTAAACAGAGTCAAACAGAGTGAAACAGAGGCAAGAAGACTTAAACAGAGGCGAACAGAGTGAAACAGAGGCAAACAGAGTGAAATAGAGGCAAACGGTGTGAAACAGAGGCAAACAGAGTGAAACAGAGGCAAACAGAAGCAAACAGAGGCAAATAGAGGCAAACAGAGTGAAACAGAGGCAAACAGACTGAAACAGAGGCAAACAGAGAGAAACAGAGGCAAACAGAGTGAAACAGAGGCAAACAGGGTGAAACAGAGGCAAACAGAGTGAAACAGAGACAAACAGAGTGAAACAGAAGCAAACAGACTGAAACAGAGGCAAACAAACTTAAACAGAGGCAAACAGACTGAAACAGAGGCAAACAGAGAGAAACAGAGGCAAACAGAGTGAAACAGAGGCAAACAGAGTGAAACAGAGGCAAACAGACTGAAACAGAGGCAAACAAACTTAAACAGAGGCAAACAGACTTAAAACGAGGCAAACAGACTTAAACAGTGGCAAACAGACTTAAACAATGGCAAACAGACTTAAACAGAGGCAAACAGAGTGAAACAGAGGCAAACAGAAGCAAACAGAGGTAAACAGAGGCAAACAGACTTAAACAGAGGTAAACAGAGGCAAACAGAGGGAAACAGGTTTAAACAGAGGCAAAAAGAGTGAAACAGAGGCAAACAGAGTAAAACAGAGGCAAACAGACTAATAACAGAGGCAAACAGACTTAAACAGAGGCAAACTGAGTGAAACAGATACAAACAGAGTGAAACAGAGGCAAACAGAGTGAAACAGAGGCAAACAGACTGAAACAGAGGCAAACAGACTTAAACAGAGGCAAACAGACTTAAACAGAGGCAAACAGTCTAAAGCAGAGGCAAACAGATTGAAACAGAGGCAAACAGAGTGAAACAGAGGCAAACAGAGTGAAACAGAGGCAAACAGAGTGAAACAGAGACAAACAGAGTGAAACAGAGGCAAACAGACTGAAACAGAGGCAAACAGACTTACACAGAGGCAAACAGACTTAAACAGAGGCAAACAGACTCAAACAGAGGCAAACAGACTTAAACAAAGGCAAACAGACTTAAACAGAGGCAAACAGACTTAAACAGAGGCAAAAGGACTTAAACAGAGGCAACAGACTTAAACAGAGGCAAACCAGACTTAAACAGAGGCAAACAGAGGCAAACAGAGTGAAACAGAGGCAAACAGACTTAAACAGAGGCAAACAGAGGCAAACAGAGGCAGACAGAGGCAAACAGGGTTGAACAGAGGCAAACAGAGGCAAACAGACTTAAACGGAGTTAAACAGAGTTAATCAGAGGCATAAAGAGTGAATCAGAGGCAAAAAGGGTGAAACAGAGGCAAACAGAATGAAACAGAGGCAAAAAGACTGAAACAGAGGCAAACAGACTGAAACAGAGGCAAACAGACTGAAACAGTGGCATACAGAATTAAACTGAGGCAAACAGACTTAAACAGAGGCACACAGAGGCAAAAAGTGTGAAACAGAGGCAAACAGAGTGAAACAGAGGCAAACAGAGTGAAACAGAGGCAAACAGAGTGAAACAGAGGCAAACAGTCTTAAACAGGGACAAACAGAGTGAAAAAGAGGCAAAAAGAGAGAAACAGAGGCAAAAAGACTAAAACAGAGGGAAACAGAGTGAAACAGAGGCAAAAAGACTTAAACAGAGGTAAACAGAGGCAGACAGAGGCAAACAGATTGAAACAGAGGCAAACAGAGTGAAACGGAGGCAAACAGAGTGAAACAGAGGCAAACAGACTGAAACAGAGGCAAACAGACTTAAACAGAAGCAAACAGACTTAAACAGAGGCAAACAGAGTGAAACAGAAGCAAACAGAGTGAATCAGAGGCAAGCAGACTTAAACAGAGGCAAACAGACTAAAGCAGAGGCAAACAGATTGAAACAGAGGCAAACAGACTGAAGCAGAGACAAACAGACTGAAACAGAGGCAAACAGACTTAAACCGACAAACAGAGGCAAAAATAGCGAAACAGAGGCAAACAGAGTGAAACAGAGACAAACAGAGTGAAACAGAGACAACCAGAGTGAAAAACAGGCAAACAGCCTGAAACAGAAGCAAACAGACTGAAGCAGAGGCAAACAGACTTAAACTGAGGCAAACAGAGTGAAAAAGAGGCCCGAAGACGTAAACAGAGTCAAACAGAGTGAAACAGAGGCAAGAAGACTTAAACAGAGGCGAACAGAGTGAAACAGAGGCAAACAGAGTGAAATAGAGGCAAACGGTGTGAAACAGAGGCAAACAGAGTGAAACAGAGGCAAACAGAAGCAAACAGAGGCAAATAGAGGCAAACAGAGTGAAACAGAGGCAAACAGACTGAAACAGAGGCAAACAGAGAGAAACAGAGGCAAACAGAGTGAAACAGAGGCAAACAGGGTGAAACAGAGGCAAACAGAGTGAAACAGAGACAAACAGAGTGAAACAGAAGCAAACAGACTGAAACAGAGGCAAACAAACTTAAACAGAGGCAAACAGACTGAAACAGAGGCAAACAGAGAGAAACAGAGGCAAACAGAGTGAAACAGAGGCAAACAGAGTGAAACAGAGGCAAACAGAGTGAAACAGAGACAAACAGAGTGAAAAAGAGGCAAACAGACTGAAACAGAGGCAAACAAACTTAAACAGAGGCAAACAGACTTAAAACGAGGCAAACAGACTTAAACAGTGGCAAACAGACTTAAACAATGGCAAACAGACTTAAACAGAGGCAAACAGAGTGAAACAGAGGCAAACAGAAGCAAACAGAGGTAAACAGAGGCAAACAGACTTAAACAGAGGTAAACAGAGGCAAACAGAGGGAAACAGGTTTAAACAGAGGCAAAAAGAGTGAAACAGAGGCAAACAGAGTAAAACAGAGGCAAACAGACTTAAACAGAGGCAAACAGACTTAAACAGAGGCAAACTGAGTGAAACAGATACAAACAGAGTGAAACAGAGGCAAACAGAGTGAAACAGAGGCAAACAGACTGAAACAGAGGCAAACAGACTTAAACAGAGGCAAACAGACTTAAACAGAGGCAAACAGTCTAAAGCAGAGGCAAACAGATTGAAACAGAGGCAAACAGAGTGAAACAGAGGCAAACAGAGTGAAACAGAGGCAAACAGAGTGAAACAGAGACAAACAGAGTGAAACAGAGGCAAACAGACTGAAACAGAGGCAAACAGACTTACACAGAGGCAAACAGACTTAAACAGAGGCAAACAGACTCAAACAGAGGCAAACAGACTTAAACAAAGGCAAACAGACTTAAACAGAGGCAAACAGACTTAAACAGAGGCAAAAGGACTTAAACAGAGGCAACAGACTTAAACAGAGGCAAACAGACTTAAACAGAGGCAAACAGAGGCAAACAGAGTGAAACAGAGGCAAACAGACTTAAACAGAGGCAAACAGAGGCAAACAGAGGCAGACAGAGGCAAACAGGGTTGAACAGAGGCAAACAGAGGCAAACAGACTTAAACGGAGTTAAACAGAGTTAATCAGAGGCATAAAGAGTGAATCAGAGGCAAAAAGGGTGAAACAGAGGCAAACAGAATGAAACAGAGGCAAAAAGACTGAAACAGAGGCAAACAGACTGAAACAGAGGCAAACAGACTGAAACAGTGGCATACAGAATTAAACTGAGGCAAACAGACTTAAACAGAGGCACACAGAGGCAAAAAGTGTGAAACAGAGGCAAACAGAGTGAAACAGAGGCAAACAGAGTGAAACAGAGGCAAACAGAGTGAAACAGAGGCAAACAGTCTTAAACAGGGACAAACAGAGTGAAAAAGAGGCAAAAAGAGAGAAACAGAGGCAAAAAGACTAAAACAGAGGGAAACAGAGTGAAACAGAGGCAAAAAGACTTAAACAGAGGTAAACAGAGGCAGACAGAGGCAAACAGGATAAAACAGAGGCAAACAGAGTGAAACAGGGGCAAACAGAGTAAAACAGAGGCAAACAGACTTAAACAGAGGCAAACAGACTTAAACAGAGGGAAACAGAGTGAAACAGAGTGAATCAGAGGCAAACAGAGTGAAACAGAGGCAAACAGACTGAAACAGACGCAAACAGACTTAAAATGAGGCAAACAGACTTAAACAGAGGCAAACAGACTAAAGCAGAGGCAAACAGATTGAAACAGAGGCAAACAGACTGAAACAGAGGCAAAAAGACTTAAAAAGAGGCAAACAGACTTAAACAGAGACAAACAGAGACAAAAAGAGCGAAACAGAGGCAAACAGATTGAAAGAGAGGCAAACAGACTTAAACAGGGGCAAACAGAGTGAAACAGAGGCAAACAGACTTAAACAGAGGCAAACAGACTCAAACAGATGCAAACAGAATTCAACAGAGGCAAACAGACTTAAACAGAGGCAAGCAGACTTAAACAGAGGTAAACAGAGGCAAACAGAGGCAAACAAGATTAAACAGAGGCAAACAGAGTGAAACAGAGGCGAACAGAGTGAAACAGAGGCAAACAGACTTAAACAGAGGCAAACAGACTTAAACAGAGGCAAACAGGGTGAAACAGAGGCAAACAGGGTGAAACGGAGGCAAACAGAGTGAAACAGAGGCAAACAGACTGAAACAGAGGCAAACAGACTTAAACAGAGGCAAACAGACTTAAACAGAGGCAAACAGACTTAAACAGAGGTAAACAGAGGCAAACAGAGGCAAACAGGATTAAACAGAGGCAAACAGAGTGAAACAGAGGCAAGCAGACTTAAACAGAGGCAAACAGACTTAAACAGAGGCAAACACATTGAAACAGAGGCAAACAGAGTGAAACGGAGGCAAACAGAGTCAAAAAGAGCGAATCGGAGGCAAACAGAGTGAAACAGAGGCAAACAGAGTGAAACAGAGACAAACAGAGTGAAACAGAGACAAACAGAGTGAAACAGAGGCAAACAGCCTGAAACAGAGGCAAACAGACTTAAGCAGAGGCAAAAAGACTTAAACAGAGGCAAACAGAGTGAAAAAGAGGCAAGAAGACGTAAACAGAGGCAAACAGAGTGAAACAGAGGCAAACAGACTGAAACAGAGGCAAACAGAGAGAAACAGAGGCAAACAGAGTGAAACAGAGGCAAACAGAGTGAAACAGAGGCAAACAGAGTGAAACAGAGACAAACAGAGTGAAACAGAAGCAAACAGACTGAAACAGAGGCAAACAAACTTAAACAGAGGCAAACAGACTGAAACAGAGGCAAACAGAGAGAAACAGAGGCAAACAGAGTGAAACAGAGGCAAACAGAGTGAAACAGAGGCAAACAGAGTGAAACAGAGACAAACAGAGTGAAAAAGAGGCAAACAGACTGAAACAGAGGCAAACAAACTTAAACAGAGGCAAACAGACTTAAAACGAGGCAAACAGACTTAAACAGTGGCAAACAGACTTAAACAATGGCAAACAGACATAAACAGAGGCAAACAGAGTGAAACAGAGGCAAACAGAAGCAAACAGAGGTAAACAGAGGCAAACAGACTTAAACAGAGGTAAACAGAGGCAAACAGAGGGAAACAGGTTTAAACAGAGGCAAAAAGAGTGAAACAGAGGCAAACAGAGTAAAACAGAGGCAAACAGACTTAAACAGAGGCAAACAGACTTAAACAGAGGCAAACTGAGTGAAACAGATACAAACAGAGTGAAACAGAGGCAAACAGAGTGAAACAGAGGCAAACAGACTGAAACAGAGGCAAACAGACTTAAACAGAGGCAAACAGACTTAAACAGAGGCAAACATTCTAAAGCAGAGGCAAACAGATTGAAACAGAGGCAAACAGAGTGAAACAGAGGCAAACAGAGTGAAACAGAGGCAAACAGAGTGAAACAGAGACAAACAGAGTGAAACAGAGGCAAACAGACTGAAACAGAGGCAAACAGACTTACACAGAGGCAAACAGACTTAAACAGAGGCAAACAGACTCAAACAGAGGCAAACAGACTTAAACAAAGGCAAACAGACTTAAACAGAGGCAAACAGACTTAAACAGAGGCAAAAGGACTTAAACAGAGGCAACAGACTTAAACAGAGGCAAACAGACTTAAACAGAGGCAAACAGAGGCAAACAGAGTGAAACAGAGGCAAACAGACTTAAACAGAGGCAAACAGAGGCAAACAGAGGCAGACAGAGGCAAACAGGGTTGAACAGAGGCAAACAGAGGCAAACAGACTTAAACGGAGTTAAACAGAGTTAATCAGAGGCATAAAGAGTGAATCAGAGGCAAAAAGGGTGAAACAGAGGCAAACAGAATGAAACAGAGGCAAAAAGACTGAAACAGAGGCAAACAGACTGAAACAGAGGCAAACAGACTGAAACAGTGGCATACAGAATTAAACTGAGGCAAACAGACTTAAACAGAGGCACACAGAGGCAAAAAGTGTGAAACAGAGGCAAGCAGAGTGAAACAGAGGCAAACAGAGTGAAACAGAGGCAAACAGAGTGAAACAGAGGCAAACAGTCTTAAACAGGGACAAACAGAGTGAAAAAGAGGCAAAAAGAGAGAAACAGAGGCAAAAAGACTAAAACAGAGGGAAACAGAGTGAAACAGAGGCAAAAAGACTTAAACAGAGGTAAACAGAGGCAGACAGAGGCAAACAGGATAAAACAGAGGCAAACAGAGTGAAACAGGGGCAAACAGAGTAAAACAGAGGCAAACAGTCTTAAACAGAGGCAAACAGACTTAAACAGAGGGAAACAGAGTGAAACAGAGTGAATCAGAGGCAAACAGAGTGAAACAGAGGCAAACAGACTGAAACAGACGCAAACAGACTTAAAATGAGGCAAACAGACTTAAACAGAGGCAAACAGACTAAAGCAGAGGCAAACAGATTGAAACAGAGGCAAACAGACTGAAACAGAGGCAAACAGACTTAAAAAGAGGCAAACAGACTTAAACAGAGACAAACAGAGACAAAAAGAGCGAAACAGAGGCAAACAGATTGAAAGAGAGGCAAACAGACTTAAACAGGGGCAAACAGAGTGAAACAGAGGCAAACAGACTTAAACAGAGGCAAACAGACTCAAACAGATGCAAACAGACTTCAACAGAGGCAAACAGACTTAAACAGAGGCAAGCAGACTTAAACAGAGGTAAACAGAGGCAAACAGAGGCAAACAAGATTAAACAGAGGCAAACAGAGTGAAACAGAGGCGAACAGAGTGAAACAGAGGCAAACAGACTTAAACAGAGGCAAACAGACTTAAACAGAGGCAAACAGAGTGAAACAGAGGCAAACAGGGTGAAACGGAGGCAAACAGAGTGAAACAGAGGCAAACAGACTGAAACAGAGGCAAACAGACTTAAACAGAGGCAAACAGACTTAAACAGAGGCAAACAGACTTAAACAGAGGTAAACAGAGGCAAACAGAGGCAAACAGGATTAAACAGAGGCAAACAGAGTGAAACAGAGGCAAGCAGACTTAAACAGAGGCAATCAGACTTAAACAGAGGCAAACAGATTGAAACAGAGGCAAACAGAGTGAAACGGAGGCAAACAGAGTCAAAAAGAGCGAAACGGAGGCAAACAGAGTGAAACAGAGGCAAACAGAGTGAAACAGAGACAAACAGAGTGAAACAGAGACAAACAGAGTGAAACAGAGGCAAACAGCCTGAAACAGAGGCAAACAGACTTAAGCAGAGGCAAACAGACTTAAACAGAGGCAAACAGAGTGAAAAAGAGGCAAGAAGACGTAAACAGAGGCAAACAGAGTGAAACAGAGGCAAACAGACTTAAAAAGAGGTAAACAGAGGCAAACAGAGGCAAACAGGATTAAACAGATGCAAATAGAGTGAAACAGAGGCAAACAGAGTGAAACGGAGGCAAACAGAGTGAAACAGAGGCAAACAGAGTGAAACAGAGGCAAACAGACTTAAGCAGAGGCAAACAGACTTAAACAGAGGCAAACAGACTTAAACAGAGGCAAACAGACTGAAACAGAGGTAAACAGAGGCAAACAGAGTGAAACAGAGGCAAACAGGATTAAACAGAGGCAAACAGAGTGAAACAGAAGCAGAGTGAATCAGAGGCAAGCAGACTTAAACAGAGGCAAATAGACTTAAACAGAGGCAAACAGATTGAAACAGAGGCAAACCGAGTGAAACGGAGGCAAACAGAGTGAAACAGAGGCAAACAGACTGAAACAGAGGCAAACAGTCTTAAACAGAAGCAAACAGACTTAAGCAGAGGCAAACAGACTAAAGCAGAGGCAAACAGATTGAAACAGAGGCAAACAGACTGAAACAGAGACAAACAGACTGAAACAGAGGCAAACAGACTTAAAGCGACAAACAGAGGCAAAAATAGCGAAACAGAGGCAAACAGAGTGAAACAGAGGCAAACAGAGAGAAACAGAGACAAACAGAGTGAAACAGAGACAAACAGAGTGAAAAACAGGCAAAGAGCCTGAAACAGAAGCAAACATTCTGAAGCAGAGGCAAACAGACTTAAACAGAGGCAAACAGAGTGAAAAAGAGGCCAGAAGACGTAAACAGAGGCAAACAGAGTGAAACAGAGGCAAGAAGACTTAAACAGAGTGAAACAGAGGCAAACAGAGTGAAATAGAGGCAAACGGAGTGAAACAGAGGCAAACAGAGTGAAACAGAGGCAAACAGAAGCAAACAGAGGCAAACAGAGTGAAACAGAGGCAAGAAGACTTAAACAGAGGCAAACAGAGTGAAACAGAGGCAAACAGAGTGAAACAGAGGCAAACAGAGTGAAATAGAGGCAAACAGAGTGAAACAGAGGCAAACAGACTGAAACAGAGGCAAACAGAGAGAAACAGAGGCAAACAGAGTGAAACAGAGGCAAACAGAGTGAAACAGAGGCAAACAGAGTGAAACAGAGACAAACAGAGTGAAACAGAAGCAAACAGACTGAAACAGAGGCAAACAAACTTAAACAGAGGCAAACAGACTGAAACAGAGGCAAACAGAGAGAAACAGAGGCAAACAGAGTGAAACAGAGGCAAACAGAGTGAAACAGAGGCAAACAGAGTGAAACAGAGACAAACAGAGTGAAAAAGAGGCAAACAGACTGAAACAGAGGTAAACAAACTTAAACAGAGGCAAACAGACTTAAACAGAGGCAAACAGACTTAAACAGAGGCAAACAGACTTAAACAATGGCAAACAGACTTAAACAGAGGCTAACAGAGTGAAACAGAGGCAAACAGAAGCAAGCTGAGGTAAACAGAGGCAAACAGACTTAAACAGAGGTAAACAGAGGCAAACAGAGGGAAACAGGTTTAAACAGAGGCAAACAGAGTGAAACAGCGGCAAACAGAGTAAAACAGAGGCAAACAGACTTAAACAGAGGCAAACAGACTTAAACAGAGGCAAACTGAGTGAAACAGATACAAACAGAGTGAAACAGAGGCAAACAGAGTGAAACAGAGGCAAACAGACTGAAACAGAGGCAAACAGACTTAAACAGAGGCAAACAGACTTAAACAGAGGCAAACAGACTAAAGCAGAGGCAAACAGATTGAAACAGAGGCAAACAGAGTGAAACAGAGGCAATCAGACTTAAACGGAGGCAAACAGACTTAAACAGAGACAAACAGAGACAAAAAGAGCGAAACAGAGGCAAACAGAGTGAAACAGAGGCAAACAGAGTGAAACAGAGGCAAACAGAGTGAAACAGAGGCAAACAGACTTAAACAGAGGCAAACAGACTGAAACAGAAGCATACAGAGTTAAACAGAGGCAAACAGACTTAAACAGTGGCAAACAGAGGCAAAAAGAGTGAAACAGTGGCAAACAGAGTGAAACAGAGGCAAACAGATTGAAACAGACTGAAACAGAGGGAAACAGAGGCAAACAGTCTTAAACAGAGGCAAACAGACTGAAACAGAGGCATGCAGAGTTAAACTGAGGCAAACAGACTTAAACAGAGGCAAACATAGGCAAAAAGAGTGAAACAGTGGCAAACAGAGTGAAACAGAGGCAAACAGAATGAAACCGAGGCAAACAGACTTAAACAGAGGCAAACAGTCTTAAACAGAGGCAAACAGACTGAAACAGAGGCATACAGACTTAAACTGAGGCAAACAGACTTAAACAGAGACAAACAGAGGCAAAAAGAGTGAAACAGTGGCAAACAGAGTGAAACAGAGGCAAACAGAGTGAAACAGAGGCAACGAGATTGAAAGAGAGGCAAACAGACTTAAACAGGGGCAAACAGAGTGAAACAGAGGCAAACAGACTTAAACAGAGGCAAACAAACTCAAACAGAGGCAAACAGACTTAAGCCGAGGCAAACAGACTTAAACAGAGGCAAACAGACTTAAACAGAGGTAAACAGAGGCAAACAGAGGCAAACAGAGGCAAACAAGATTAAACAGAGGAAAACAGAGTGAAACAGAGGCAAACAGAGTGAAACAGAAGCAAACAGACTTAAACAGAGGCAAACAGACTTAAACAGAGGCAAACAGAGTGAAACAGAGGCAAACAGAGTGAAACAGAGGCAATCAGAGTGAAACAGAGACAAACAGAGTGAAACAGAGGCAAACAGACTTAAACAGAGGCAAACAGACTTGAACAGAGGCAAACAGACTTAAACAGAGGCAAACAGACTTAAACAGAGGCAAACAGACTTAAGCAAATGCAAACAGACTGAAACAGAGGCAAACAGACTTAAACAGAGGCAAACAGAATTAAGCAGAGGCAACAGACTTAAACAGAGGCAAACAGACTTAAACAGAGGCAAACAGAGGCAAACAGAGTGAAACAGAGGCAAACAGACTTAAACAGAGGCAAACAGAGTGAAACCGAGGCAAACAGACTGAAACAGAGGCAAACAGACTTAAACAGAGGCAAACAGACTGAAACAGAGGCAAACAGACTTAAACAGAGGCAAACAGAGTTAAAAAGAGGCAAACAGACTTAAACAAAGGCAAACAGAGGCAAACAGAGGCAAACAGGTTGAAACAGAGGCAAACAGAGTTAAAAAGAGGCAAACAGACTTAAACAGAGGCAAAAAGAGTGAAACAGAGGTAAACAGAGTGAAACGGAAACAAACAGAGTGAAACAGAGGCAAACAGACTTAAACAGAGACAAACAGACTTAAACAGAGGCAAACAGACTTTAACAGAGGCAAACAGACTGAAACAGAGGCAAACAGACTTAAACAGAGGTAAACAGAGGCAAACAGAGACAAACAGAGGCAAACAGAGTGAAAAAGAGGCAAGCAGACTTAAGCAGAGGCAAACAGACTTAAACAGAGGCAAACAGAGTGACACAGAGGCAAAGAGAGTGAAACGGAGTCAAACAGACTTAAACAGAGGCAAACAGACTTAAACAGAGGCAAACAGAGTGAAAAAGAGGCAAGAAGACGTAAACAGAGTCAAACAGAGTGAAACAGAGGCAAGAAGACTTAAACAGAGGCGAACAGAGTGAAACAGATGCAAACAGAGTGAAATAGAGGCAAACGTAGTGAAACAGAGGCAAACAGAAGCAAACAGAGGCAAACAGAGGCAAACAGAGTGAAACAGAGGCAAACAGAGTGAAACAGAGGCAAACAGAGTGAAACAGAGGCAAAGAGATTGAAAGAGAGGCAAACAGACTTAAACAGGGGCAAACAGAGTGAAACAGAGGCAAACAGACTTAAACAGAGGCAAACAAACTCAAACAGAGGCAAACAGACTTAAGCCGAGGCAAACAGACTTAAACAGAGGCAAACAGACTTAAACAGAGGTAAACAGAGGCAAACAGAGGCAAACAGAGGCAAACAAGATTAAACAGAGGCAAACAGAGTGAAACAGAGGCAAACAGAGTGAAACAGAAGCAAACAGACTTAAACAGAGGCAAACAGACTTAAACAGAGGCAAACAGAGTGAAACAGAGGCAAACAGAGTGAAACAGAGGCAATCAGAGTGAAACAGAGACAAACAGAGTGAAACAGAGGCAAACAGACTTAAACAGAGGCAAACAGACTTGAACAGAGGCAAACAGACTTAAACAGAGGCAAACAGACTTAAACAGAGGCAAACAGACTTAAGCAAATGCAAACAGACTGAAACAGAGGCAAACAGACTTAAACAGAGGCAAACAGAATTAAGCAGAGGCAACAGACTTAAACAGAGGCAAACAGACTTAAACAGAGGCAAACAGAGGCAAACAGAGTGAAACAGAGGCAAACAGACTTAAACAGAGGCAAACAGAGTGAAACCGAGGCAAACAGACTGAAACAGAGGCAAACAGACTTAAACAGAGGCAAACAGACTGAAACAGAGGCAAACAGACTTAAACAGAGGCAAACAGAGTTAAAAAGAGGCAAACAGACTTAAACAAAGGCAAACAGAGGCAAACAGAGGCAAACAGGTTGAAACAGAGGCAAACAGAGTTAAAAAGAGGCAAACAGACTTAAACAGAGGCAAAAAGAGTGAAACAGAGGTAAACAGAGTGAAACGGAAACAAACAGAGTGAAACAGAGGCAAACAGACTTAAACAGAGACAAACAGACTTAAACAGAGGCAAACAGACTTTAACAAAGGCAAACAGACTGAAACACAGGCAAACAGACTTAAACAGAGGTAAACAGAGGCAAACAGAGACAAACAGAGGCAAACAGAGTGAAAAAGAGGCAAGCAGACTTAAGCAGAGGCAAACAGACTTAAACAGATGCAAACAGAGTGACACAGAGGCAAAGAGAGTGAAACGGAGTCAAACAGACTTAAACAGAGGCAAACAGACTTAAACAGAGGCAAACAGAGTGAAAAAGAGGCAAGAAGACGTAAACAGAGTCAAACAGAGTGAAACAGAGGCAAGAAGACTTAAACAGAGGCGAACAGAGTGAAACAGATGCAAACAGAGTGAAATAGAGGCAAGCGTAGTGAAACAGAGGCAAACAGAAGCAAACAGAGGCAAACAGAGGCAAACAGAGTGAAACAGAGGCAAACAGAGTGAAACAGAGGCAAACAGAGAGAAACAGAGGCAAGCAGAGGCAAACAGAGGCAAACAGGGTTAAACAGAGGCAAACAGACTTAAACAGAGTTAAACAGACTTAAACAGAGGCATAAAGAGTGAATCAGAGGCAAAAAGAGTGAAACAGAGGCAAACAGAATGAAACAGAGGCAAACAGACTGAAACAGAGGCAAACAGACTGAAACGGAGGCAAACAGACTGTAACAGAGGCATACAGAATGAAACAGAGGCAAACAGACTGAAACAGAGGCAAACAGAATGAAACAGAGCAAACAGACTGAAACAGAGGCAAACAGAGTGAAACAGAGGCAAGAGAACTTAAACAGAGGCGAACAGAGAGAAACAGAGGCAAACAGAGTGAAATAGAGGCAAACAGAGGCAAACAGAGGCAAACAGAGTGAAACAGAGGCAAACAGAGAGAAACAGAGGCAAACAGAGTGAAACAGAGGCAAACAGAGTGAAGCAGAGGCAAACAGAGTGAAATAGAGGCAAACGTAGTGAAACAGAGGCAAACAGAAGCAAACAGAGGCAAACAGAGGCAAACAGAGTGAAACAGAGGCAAACAGAGTGAAACAGAGGCAAACAGAGAGAAACAGAGGCAAACAGAGGCAAACAGAGGCAAACAGGGTTAAACAGAGGCAAACAGACTTAAACAGAGTTAAACAGACTTAAACAGAGGCATAAAGAGTGAATCAGAGGCAAAAAGAGTGAAACAGAGGCAAACAGAATGAAACAGAGGCAAACAGACTGAAACAGGGGCAAACAGACTGAAACGGAGGCAAACAGACTGTAACAGAGGCATACAGAATGAAACAGAGGCAAACAGACTGAAACAGAGGCAAACAGAATGAAACAGAGGCAAAAAGACTGAAACAGAGGCAAACAGACTGAAACAGAGCAAACAGACTGAAACAGAGGCAAACAGAGTGAAACAGAGGCAAGAGAACTTAAACAGAGGCGAACAGAGAGAAACAGAGGCAAACAGAGTGAAATAGAGGCAAACAGAGGCAAACAGAGGCAAACAGAGTGAAACAGAGGCAAACAGAGAGAAACAGAGGCAAACAGAGTGAAACAGAGGCAAACAGAGTGAAGCAGAGGCAAACAGAGTGAAACAGAGGCAAACAGAGTGAAACAGAGACAAACAGAGTGAAACAGAGGCAAACAGACTGAAACAGAGGCAAACAGACTTAAACAGAGGCAAACAGACTTAAACTGAGGCAAACAGACTCAAACAGAGGCAAACAGACTGAAACAAAGGCAAACAGACTTAAACAGAGGCAAACAGACTTAAACAGAGGCAAAAGGACTTAAACAGAGGCAACAGACTTAAACAGAGGCAAATAGACTTAAACAGAGGCAAACAGAGGCAAACAGAGGCAAACAGAGGCAAACAGAGGCAAACAGGGTTAAACAGAGGCAAACAGAGGCAAACAGACTTAAACAGAGTTAAACAGAGTTAAACAGAGGCATAAAGAGTGAATCAGAGGCAAAAAGGGTGAAACAGAGGCAAACTGAATGAAACAGAGGCAAACAGACTGAAACAGAGGCAAACAGACTGAAACAGAGGCAAACAGACTGAAACAGAGGCATACAGACTTAAACTGAGGCAAACAGACTTAAACAGAGGCAAACAGAGGCAAAAAGTGTGAAACAGAGGCAAACAGAGTGA